>PVIC010009729.1:0-44939 GCA_004025085.1 Thryonomys swinderianus
AAAGAATGACAAGATCGATCCATTTAGGTGCAAATGGAGACATCTGGAGGATATACTAATAAGTGAAATCAATAGATCACAGATAGACAATTTCCGGATCTTCTCTTTGGCATGAACTCCTGTAGATGCAAATGAGTTCTAGAAAGTAGGACAGCTTTTATAGAGTGGAATATTTCTATAGGAAACTTGGTGTGGGAATGTGATGAGGGGAAGGAATAAATATGATACAGAAAGAAAATAAAAGAGCATGTATAAAGGGGGAGGAGGGGAAAGCGGGTAGGGATATGGGTAAAAATGAGAATTAACTTGTGGCATATACTGGTACAAATTTCCCAATGTTATATGTGATTTTGAGATGTATATAAATTGTACCAATAAAGAATTCAATAAAAAAAATAAACCTTGAGAACACTGTTGGTGATGGAGTATTGTGATGAGGTCCACACAACACAGCTATAACCAACAAAGAAAGAAATGCATACCTGTTAGCCATGGAGAAGGAAGACAATGTGGTAGTTAGGTACTCATTCTGGAAACCTCGAACGACTCTGCTCAACTCAACAGAGGCATACAAGTCATAGAGAAAAGAGATTTAGTATTATTAATGAATACAAACAAATACATATGATAGAGCCTGTATCACTCAATTGCTGTATTTATAAAACCTTTCAGATCAAATGTGGAGAGGAGGTGCTCTGTCAAAAAGAAGAAAACGAAGAGCCACACTAAAAATCAAAATACATAATGCCAGAGCTTCCTTGAGACAGCACATCCACCTCATTCCTTCTGCACCCCAGACTGTGGCAACCTCTCCAGCCTATGCTCCTTCAGCTGGAAGAACCACAGTGTGTCCTTCCACCCCTCCCCTTCAAGATGGCCAAGTTTCTGCCCAGGGTCAGAAGCAAAGGCCAAAATTGTCTTCTTTCTCAGATATGCAGCCTCCCTAGGAAGGACTGGAAGGCCAGTCCTTTCTAGGCAGCACGACCCAGCAGAGTTCCTTCCCAAAATGTGTCCATGGCTGACCTTCCAGCCAAAATTGCAGACACTTCTATAACACTTCTCAGACCATGAATCCTGCCGTCTTTATGATTAGAAAAAAACAAGGCACAGGGAGATGTGGGTAAGAAAGGCACTGAAGGAAGCACCTGGGGTGCAAGGAAGGTGGGACATCCTGCAGTTATTTCTCCTGTCTTTCTCTTCCCAAGGTCAGCATCCAAAGGGAGGGCAATGGAATTGTCCTCTGGCACACATCTGTCCCAGCCCATGTGCACCAGGCCTGCTGACTACTCCCATTGCAATCTTGGTGTTGCATTCCCCTCTTTTGGGGCTTTGTTCCTAATAACAACCTATGTTCTCCAGATTTCAGTTTTGGGGGGCCCAGGGCATCACACTCTGTAACTCTTTTGACTCTTACTTCATTTCTACTCCAGAGGACATTTTCCCAAGACCCACTTGAAAGCCAGCTGCACAGGGCCTCCTCGGAGCTCAGGCAGCTCTGGCAGACCTCCGTCCTGGATGTTTATCATGGTGGTGCACACTCTGCGGACAGCTCTGTCATCCTTCCTCCCACCACATATGATAATCAGGAGCACGTGCACACACTCTGGGCATTGTGTTATTATACACACCAAGTGTGATCCAAATACATGGTGAATGCTTAAATTTAAAAATGTGCTCATAGTGCTGGGCGTGGTGGTTCACGCCTGTAATCTCAGCACTTGGGAGGCAGAGGCAGGAGGATTGCTAAGTTCAAGGCTTGCCTGGGCTACATAGTGAGCTCAGGGCCAGCCTGAACTACAAAGCGAGACCCTGTCTCAAAAAAAATGTTCTACAAGAAGAGACACACTAACATTGATCCTCCTTAAAATATTTCCTCCCTCCCTTCAAACACACTCACATTGTCATTCTTACTACTTTCTGAGGCAGTTCCAAGAGTTCTCTCTCAGGAGTGTTTTTATAAGATGTGCTCAAAAGCATGGTGAATGCTGCTGCTGAGTGCTGTCCAAAGGCAAGGCAGGCTCCTAAAACACTGTGTTGTGTCCTCATTCACTTTATTCACCAGCTCTGGCACTATACAACCTCTGGTTCTTCTCCAAAGTCAAAATGATCATGATAGGGAAATGTTTTAAATTGATTCAGGACATGAAGGCAGCCACCGCAGAACTAAAGACACCCTTGAAGAGAACTTCCAGAACTGCTCTAGAAAGAATGATGGGGTAAGTGTGAAGTGAGGTAGAGTATCTTGAAGGGAATTCATGAAAAATCTGTCATTTACGATTATAATATTTAGCATTCACTGTACTTTTTGATCACATTGTGTACACTGAGTCATAACTGTGCTTATCAGACTCCCTATGTCAAATTTATCAAGCCATCTAATGGTCAATGTTAATAAAATGTGGCAATAGTCGTTATAAAAGTTACCCTAAAAACTGGGTTTGAACTTGCCAAAGATTAAAACTAGACCCATTATCATTCTTTCCCCATGCACTAGACTAAAATCAAAGTGAATCAAAGATCAAAATATTAAAACATTAAGCCTGCTAGAAGACAGGGTAGGTTAAACTCAAAGGTGTTGGCATTAGGAACAACCTGAACCATGAACAAATCTTCAATAGCCCAGGAAGTATCACAAAGAATCAACAATTGGGATCTCATCTTATTAAAAAGCTTTTTGCACACTGAGAAACCAGAGTGAAGAGACAACACATAATATGGGAAAAAGTTTTACCAGCTGCTCCTCAGACAAAGGACTACTATCTAAAATATATAAGGAACTCAAACAATTCAGACTCCCCCAAACATAGAGACCCAATCCAAAAATGGGCATTGGAAATGAATAGACATTTCTCAGATGAAGAAGTAGAAGCAGCAAATAAACATAAAAAAATGTTCTTTACTGTTCATTTGTGAGATGCAGATAAAAACAACACTGAGATTTCATTTCACTCCAGCAAGAATGGATATCAAGAAATCAACCAGCAACAGAGCTGGCAGGGCTGTGGGGAAAAGGGAACGCTTCTCTATTGTTGGTGGGAGTGTAGACTGGTACAACCACTGTGCAAATCAATGTGGAGATTCCTCAAAAAAAAAAAAAACAGGTTCCATTTGACTTAGCTATTTCCCTTCATGGTGTCTTCCCAAGAGAATTAAAAACATAGTATCAGTGATATATGCATACTCCTGTTTACACTGGCACAGGTTGTAATACTAAATCTTGGAAACAGCTGAAATGTCCATCAACCTGGATAAAGAAAATGTGAGGTTTTAAAAAATAAAATCTAGTAGTACTTAGTTCTAAAGAAAGATAAACTAGAGACATTTATAGCTAAATGGATGGACCTTGGACCATACTCTTCAGTGAAATAAACAGGACACATATGTGTTAATACCAAATTATTTCTCTGGTATAAGAAACTGAAAGTGTAAAATATATAATAAATATTATGAAGTGGAAAAATGTTTAAAGGGGAAGGGGAACTAAGTGGGAGGGCAGGGGGAAGAAATTAGAAAAGAAGGAAAAAAATAGAAATGAAGCTTTTGTAGGTAAGGACAGGTGGAGGAGTTGAAGGGAGGGAAAGGAAATGGGAAAAAATAAGCAAGATATCTCATGTACAGGTACGAATTCCCAGTGACAAATGTGATCACAATGTATACCTAAAATGTACCAATAAACTCAATGAATCTTTTTTTAAAAATGACCCTAACTCAGTCCTTGGCTGGGAAAAGAAGGGCTCTCAAAACCATAAATACTCACATCACATGGCTTGTCTCCTTCCTCAGTCAATTGTTACTTTCTTTCCTGACCACCTCAGACACCAGAGAACCAGTACCTGTGCCCCCAACCACCTTACCTCCCACTGGGGCTCTGACCAATGCCATCCATACAGAGAAATGAACTGACAGACACATCTGGACAGACAGGTACAGGTACAGATATTATTTTACATGTTAGTGGCACTCCTATCCACTAGAGGAACAGAGGTCCCATGTGTTTTGGTCTATGTTGTTATTCCATGTCTGGAATAACATCTAAAAGTCAAGTCTCAGTGAGTAATAGCTGATGAATACATAATAATGTCTTAACCAAAATGGAAAGCCCAGAAAAATAAGATCAGGTGAGGCGAGCGAAGCTTTGTAAATTCAGGTACCATGCTGGGCCAGCAGGCAGGAAGGATTCCAGAAGGAACGTTAGAAGGGGCAATTATCAGAACATGAGAATTGACAGAAACCATGGACAAGTGTGAGATTACCCTAGAAAATTATTTCATGTAAGGGAAGAGCTAGCTACTAAATAGTGAAAAATAATAGCATCTACTTGTAGGGAATGTATGTATTAAAACAAGTTAGTACATATGATCTCTCTCTCCAAGGCTTTGCCACACTACTACACATTAAGTGCTCAGTAAATACTGAGAAAGACCACTTTTATTGCTAAATGATAATCATTTGGGCACATACATTTACAGGAGGCTGTATTTTTCTTTGGAACTGAACACACCCGTGTCCTCAAAGTTTAAAAGATACTCCAACATTATTAACAGTGTGAAATAACACTGTAACTCTTTACTATCTAGAAGGGAAAAGAAAGTAGGCAGAATTCAACTTCCCAGAACGAGATAAAAAGGTAAACTTCATTTCTACAAGGTCCATGGACAGGAATGTCCACTCTGGAGGGCACAAATGCCATTTGCTGTTACAAATTTAAACTCAAGTCCACAAGGAAAAGAACTTCCTGGCACAGACTAAAAAGCTGTGGAAATGTGGCACTGATACTAAACTCAGAGGACAAGTCAGACGTAAAGATCAATTTCAAGATAGAAAAAAAATACTAGTTGGCTGAGGTGGTTAGCTTTTAAGTTTTGCAACCAACTAGAGATTAACTAAAAACAACCACTCATAGTCAGCTTTGGAGAAGTACAGGTCATGACAGACATCCCGACTGAAGAGTCAGTTGAGAAGGCTGAGGTCCAACACCAACACCGCCACACTGCGGCACAGCGTGGGGGGCTGGGGCAGGAGCCTCTGTAAGGCGAGACTTCCTGGGGGACCCAGGCTGGCACAAGGTGGGGCCAAGAAAGAAGTGAGCAGGGAGGGCACTGTACCAGCCACCACTACCATGTCTCTCTGCTGATCTTTGTGTTTTTCTATTAGAATTCCACTTAAAATTTTGAAGAAAAAATTCACTGAGAAAACATGCTTTGCCAGCTGCTGACTCAGACCACATTAATTCTATGGAAAAACATTCCCAATTTTAAAATTCTAATTTTTGTATCTATTTTTACATTTGGCTCAAGATTGTTTAGAAGATGGTTCTAGTGGAAGCAGGTTAGTACAGAGACCCCGAGATAGGTAAGCTATAGAATTCTGTAATGCTTGAATTTTGTGTAAGAGGTATTTTCTTCAGACTACTTGTCTTTCCTATTTCTCACGAAAAACAAACAAACAACTGTTCCCTGGCAAAGATGCAATCTTGGTGAGGCCTCATACTAATTACTGCATTTATCCCAAGAAACAAGAGAGACTCTCTCATTTAATAATAAAAGTCTATTCATACAGAATCATTTTCTAAGGGAATTCTATGCATTTATTTTTTCCCAGAGTTCTTGAGCTCTATTCTTTCACAGATGAAAACTAAGTGTTTCAAATATTACAAAAAGATGTTTTAACTAAAGGAAGAAACCAGAAGACCAACAGATAACAATGAAGTTTAAGCAGACACAAATCTCTTGTTTAACGCCAGCCCTTCTCCCTGTTCGCATCAAGAAGAGAGAGCATGTTCCCAGCAAGAACTCTGAAGCATTACTGCAACTGGCGCTGTTCTAACGTGAGGGAGGAAGTCAGCCTCTACACTGAGAAGAGCCACTGACAATGGATACTTAGATCCTGGTTCACAGGGACTATTTCAGACTTTCAGCTATTAAGGGTGTAGGCAGGCAACCCTGTCACCATGGCCAATATATCAAGAGGAGAAGGCCAAGCCCTCTTATATCAGGCCAAAGGCTCTGCATGGTCCCTGGAGGAAAAGCTGAGTTCAGATGTCCTTCCATGCTCCACTAACCCCTCCCTGTGACCCATCGTACATATGAGAGGCAGTCGGTCAGGGTTAAAAGTACAGTCTGGCCCAGAGCTCCGCCCAGCCAACTGGCCCACATGGCAGCTGAACCCTGACCTTGGCCTCACCATCTCTGTCCACTCACCATCTGTGTCAAATGGCTGCAGATGCTTAACTAGTTCTGGATGCATTTCTCAACAGACAACAGTAACAAAAGAATGACAGGGCATAATTCTCTCTAGAAAGGAAACACTGCTCTACTTGTTAATAACTAACCACTTACCAGCAAATTTGGTTACAATCAATGATAAACAACAACCTACAACTGGTTTAAACCTCTCTCCACCAAATTCCATGCCAGAGGGTCACAGATGCCTTACGGAAACCTCATGTGTTGGCTCTGGTTCTTGAGCCTGGGAACTAAGTCCCTGCAGGGTCCAACGGATTCTTCTTCTGGTCACCAGCACTCTGCCCTCACTGCGCGCTCCTAGGTGCCCACACACCCCGTCCAACTTCTATAACTCTAGACCTCTGGCTAGCAGGACAGAAGGGCCGCACAGAGCATCTAGTGCACTCGTACTCTCAGGAGAGAGAAAAGAGAAATGAAGTGAAAAGAACGTCTCAATTGCAGATATAGGGAACAGAAAACCAAGCACTCCAGGTTCCTCACCTGGGGCTCCAGCAAGCTCAGGGACACTGGGGCAAAGAGGCCTGAGGAGCTACGCTGGGCACGTCTGTTGCTCCATAGACAGTAGGAGGGTTAATCACAAAACTTCACTGGAAAGAGTGGGCTCGCTGTAAACAAACCTCTTGAAAATTACCACATGGCAGGATAGACTTCCAACAAAACAAAAGTTAAAAGAGAAGAGACTGAAGCTATAGGGTCTTATTTTAATGAATGTATCTTTTAAGAAATGGAACAAGAAAAAAAATAAACAACACTACCGTTTAAAGTTCTCTTATTTTCCCTGCCCAGAAAAATAAAACAAACAAGCAAACAAAATAAAATAAAAAGAGAAGAGGAACAAAAGGGATTTGAGTTTCGAGGTCCCTGGTATAGTCTACAATGCCCATTGCATTAACTTAACAATTTAACTTAACATAAATGGAATCATGGTGAATATTTAACCTCCTAATATAAATCCTAAATCTTTGCTCAAACATGAATGGAAGAAGGTAAGAGTTCTCATAAACTATCTGCAAAAATAAATGAGAATCCAGTTTCATCTTTTGCTTTCCTATCTGCCAAGCACTTTTAACACCTTTAACTTTCCATCTCTCTCTTTCCTAATAAAGTTAAGTCCTGTTCTAAGTGCCCACAAGCCCTTGAACTGTGTCCCTCTCTGGGCAGAAAGAGGGAGGCAACTTCTCTGGACACCTCTGGTAGGCAGCAGAGCTGGATGGAATTACAGAAGGAAAGGGGATGGCCCTTGGGACAGTGGGCGTTCAGCAAGTCACCAACAACTATGATTGCTGCGGTCTGGCATTCCACTGGAACCTTCTCTTTGACTTTTCAATTTATATCATTCTAGGCTGAAAAGGAGTCAGAGAGTTTTTAAAAAACAGTATTAGTTTCCAGTGATTGAACTAAACAACCTTTATGGGCCATTTAGATCATTTAAAGCCAGCAAACTTGACCGCTGATAATGCAGTAATTCTTTACAGAAAATGTTCCCGTAAGATGTGCTCTGCTCTGTTTTTCTTTTGTTTGTGGTGATCAAACCCCAGGGCCTTTGCCACTAAGCTATATCCCACCCCTTTTTGATGTTTTATTTTGAGACAGTTTCACTAGGTTTGCCCAGTATGAGCTTGGACTTGTGATCCTCCTGCCTCAGCCTCCTAGTGCGCTGGGGTTACAGGCAAGTATTACACCATGGCTTGAGGTATAATTCCTGGGTAAGTTTGTTAATAGGTTCAGTCAAGTCAGTTCTGTCAAAGGCAAGTGTCCTCTGTCATCCTCTGAAAAGTTTCAGTGCCATTTTCTAAGATAACCACTCCTCTTAATTCCCCCTTTCCACTCTAATTTCCACAGAAGCATTACTACACAATGCAAATGAGAGACACAGCTGTTTCCACACAGAGCGAAGTGAAAATATTTTAGAAGTCAAAGGATAATGTACAAAGGACTGATTTTCCTTATGCTCTAATGATACACGAACATTAACATGAGTTGTTTTAGAAACTTGGAACACTGTAAAAGGCCATTTTGGCCAGACTCCAAGCTGACTTACTTAAATGACCTAATTTTTATGTTCTACTTTTGAAGGTCTCCAGGACAGAAATTCTACAATTTCCATTGGTAGCTTGACTTGTGGTTTAATTTCCTTTAGTGTCAAAGAGGACTATTACAGGTTTTGGTTTTTTTTTTTTTTTTTAAGTTAAATAAGAACTCAACTCTTATAAAAAGGAACGTAGACTTCCAGATGGACTGGCCTGGAATAGTGTCAGAAGCTTTGTACCTAAATGATTTCTGGAAAGCATTTCCCGGAGAAACAGGCCTTCATTCTCCATTTGATCTCTTGGTAGAGGGAGAGAAAGTTTCCTGAAACTGGGAACTGGAATAACACGAAAATGAACAACCGAGAACGAGGCTGCAGATGTGACACCACGGAGCCATGAAAAACGTGCTGTGCTTCCTCGGGACAGGAGCGCAGCCCCAAGTCACACCTACGAAGGTCCGCGTGCACCACTCAAGGGCTCCAGCTCGAGAGATGACTCCACAGCTTCTCGGACAGATGCTTCTGTGCAGTAAGGAAATACTTCCTACTCGCTGGGAAAAGTTTTTGCCAATCCTTTCACAAAGCCCGAGTGGAGGAAAGAAATTTGAGGGTGTGAGTACTCTTTTCCTTTCTGATTTTTAAAGAGTTCCATAAGCAGTATCATACACAGTTTTCTTAATTTTTTTTAAAGGTGAACTTCCCACCACATTACACTCCTTCAACAGGTCTCCTGGAGATTTTGCCCTTAGCCTCCTGGAATTTTTCACTGAAACCTGGAAGAGATGTTTACCTGACCCCAAATGTTACTCCAGTGAAAACTCTGTTTTTAGTTCTTTGAACTCTTTTCTTTCTCATTCTTTGTCATGGCCTCTGGAAAAGAAAGACAAGTACAGATGCTGGCTGGACCTCATCTGGCAAACACCGAGATAATAGAGCTCTGATAATGTCTCAGGAACTGGGACAGACAGGAAAGTACTGACTATGCTCCCTTTTCTGGTATGGCCACTCACAGGTCACCTGCTTAGAGGACAATGTAAAGATGGCACAGGCCGGGCACACTCTGACCAAAACAAGATGTTAATAACAATAAAAAGCAGTATTATGAGTGTTTCAAAGGAACAAAAGGGGGAGGGGTGACAAGAGACAGATAGCATGTGACCAAGAGAGACCGACAGAGAGAAAATGACAGTAAATACAGAGAGAACTGACCTCAGGAGAAGAAAGAGTGAGAGCCATTTTCTGCCATTGAATTCTACATGAAATGGGGTTCTTCCAAGCTCTGTCTGGAAGAGGCCCTTTGAGGAGTTTTGGAACTGGACACCCACAATCAGGGTTTACTGGATAGTTTCCTTTCTTATAAGAGGGGGAGATTCTAGAAGTTCTGTCAACTCTACTTCCAACAGTCATCTATATCCATGTTTAGGAAGGATTTAGGGTGGCACATCATCCAGTCATATCTTTGTTCCAGAGGTGTCTTGTCTCGAGGGCCCTGGCTTGGGGGCCTGTGTTTTCCCAGCAGAGATCAAGGGATAGATAAGATGACTACATTGTTTTCCTAGGAAATGTCTTCTAGAAGTCATTTAGATACAAGGCTTCCGACACCATTCTAGTTCAGTCCATGTACAAATCTGGATTCTTGATAGCAAGTGTGTTGGTAGTTATCTGTCCTACAACAAGCCAAAAGGAACATGTGACCCCTCAACAATACACATAAGTTCTGTGGGGCCTTGGGCTCCCAGTCCGACCAACCGCCTGGTCCTAGAAACCACAGCCCAGTAACTGAAGAGGAAGCTCCTTCTCACCACAAGTTGTGGTTCCAGCAGGCCCCTGGGGGAAGGCACACCCCACCCACTACAAAAGGATGGTGTACTTCCTCCACCTTCTGGAATCTGATTCTGTAGGAGAAAGAAAATGAAAATTGCTTTCCACCACAGCAAAAGACCTTTCCTATGTGCTACAAATATCTCAGATTTGGGGCTGTTGCTGTTTGTTACAATGTAGCCCAGGGATAGCCAATCTTTTAGAGATGAAGGCCCAAACTACAACCTAAAACCCATTTATTTATCACAAAGTGCTAACCCTGTACTCAAATCTAAATACTTGATGGTGAGTTGCTAGGGGAGGTTGGATCACGTGCTGATAGAGTTGTGTGCCCGCTGCCCCTACTCTGTTATAGATCCACCACCACTGATACAGGCACTTCTCTCCCATCAAGTGAAGCCAACACAACCTGGGCAATGGAATCATCTCAGATTCAGAAATAAATTAGGTAAAAAGATGCATTTTCCCAGCACTCGGGAGACAGAGACAGGAGGATTGCTGAGTTTGAGGCTTGCCTGGGCTACAGAGTGAGCTCAGGGTCAGCCTGAACTACAAAGCGAGACCCTGTCTCAAAAAAAAAAAAAAAAAGATGTATCTATTGCAATCCCCACTGAAGGGCTCAATTGATACTGTGGATGGACTAAACTGGTTAAGTCCAGAAAAAGTGCTCCTTCACATTACATGTAATAATACCTTTAATTCACATTCTAGTTTGCTATATAACTAATCAAAGACTTTAATGGGATCTTTAGCTGCAGGAAAACCACCACACAAGAGCTGCTTCATGTACAGGAATTAGAAGCAAAATGCTGGAGTTGTTGGAGGAAGTCACAGGATAAGTAAGGAAATAAATGAATGGAACCTATTGTTTGTATCTTCATCCAGTTCAATTAAGACCGCTTATGTTTTTCCCCCTTGGACTATTCTGCATAAACAGGAACCCTGGAATTAAAATAAGGGAATTAGGGGCCAGGGATTTAGCTCAGTGGTTCTGGCATCTGCCTGGCAAGCACAATGTTCCCAGTTCAATCCCTATAACCACATACAATGCCCATAAACCCAGCAATCAGAACCACACATTGCAATGCCAGGTGCAGTGGCTCACACCTGTAATCCCAGCACTCAGAAGGCAGAGGCAGGAGGACTGCTGTGAGTTCAAGGCTAGCCTGAGCTACAACGTGAGCTCAAGGCCAGCCTAAACTACAAAGCCAGACCCCTGTGTCAAAAAAAAAAGGAATTGTTTTATTTCTATTCCCAGGTTTCATTAGTTAAGGAGTAGTGATTTTTTTAAAAAAGGATTTTTAGACACTAAGAAACCTTTAATCTTAGTCCAGGTTGAAACCATCTCACCTTGGCGATGACTCTGAACCCTTGGCAAGCAGCTGATTAGAAGGACATTAAAGATAGGGGTGACATTTTAAATGTAAGATTTCATTTAGGAAAGAGGAGAGCTGGCTAGTTTCAGTTCTTCATAGAATTTCAGCTGAAGTTATAATGGAAGCCTAATAATTTTCCCAGTTCTCTACATGAGACATGTCAGGAAGAAAAGCCAACCATGGTGAACAATGTCTCAAAGGAGACCAAAGGAACAAACAAACCAATAGCCTCACTGGATAATACCCATGATGCGCCACAAAAACAAGGGGTGAGTCTGACTTTACCACTGGGGTGCTCTTAGGGGTCTGCCTCTACCTGTTCCTGGGAAATACAACACAGTGATGCACACTTGGTTCTCCTGGGGATAAAAGGGTTCATAAATCTTTAAAGAATGATTTAAAGGATTAGCTCTGGACAGACGGACTAAGTGCCACTGGCTTCCAGAAGGCACAGGGTCAGCACAAGCCCTAGGACCAGCTGTCTCCTTTGTTCAAGGGGGCAGAAGAATATTCAAAGTCTGACCCATGGGATAAATGGAAAACAGATGATGAAAGAGTTTCAAAAACTGTTAGTCCTGGAAACTATACCCCAGAAGCTGTTATGGGTGTTGTAGCACAGGAGGGTCAAGAGAGGGTGTTTAGCCTGGAAGCCAACCAGCGAGACATGAGTCAGGGAGAGAGTCCCTCCTACAACTAAAGCTTCAAGAGCCCTGAGAACCTGAGCAGTAACAAAAATCATCATCATCATCTCCACAACCACCAATATCCTCTAATGCATCTTCGTCATTCACTGGACTCTTCTACATGCCAATTAGTACACTAAACACTTGGGCACAACCCCACAAACATGCACACAATTTTATGAGACAGGCTATTAATTGCATTTTAGAGATGGAAACTTAGGGTTGAGGGTGGGATGGACACAGTAGTGTGACCAAAGTCACAGAACTAACAAATGGCTAAAGTCCTTCTCAAACTCCCTCCCAGTGGCCTGAAAGACCAAGGAACCTCAGTTTAATATGGAAGGAGTGATAAAGCTATTTCTTGACACACTGTGTCACATCTCTAAAGGACTTGAGGGTGAGGGGTATCACCAAGCTCAGATTGAGTTTGAGTATCTGTGCCATCACTTGCAGTTTGGGAACATAATGGACTAAGCACAATACACTGCCTAGTGCAGAGCCCAGCATTTCACTTTCTCGTTCCCTGGACATACTCCTTTAACCTCTAGGAGGACCTTCCTCATCTCTAACATGGGAATAATCAACATGTCACCTTACCAGGTGCTGTGAGGATGAAGACGTGTTTATCGTGTTAAGGCCAGCCACACATATTTTCATGCTATCCCTTTGATTTCCACATTATCTCACCATCCAAGCAGTGCTGTCTCCTCTGGCTTCTCAGAACTGTGTGAAGCACAAGAGCAGCTGGTGTTCTTATCCCACAGATAGGGTAGCAGGTGCCCAGGCATGCTGGGTCGCCCATAGCTGCTGTAGAACCATGGACATCCACCCTGCCCTCCTTTGCACTTTGTGGCAGTCATCACACAACTCCCAAGCAATGGAGTTTTCAATGGCTTCTACCACACAGGGCTCCACACATGGCTGGCGCGTAAGTATACATGCATGAGTGCACACACAAATACACACACCCAGAGCCATCCTACTTGTCCAAAGAGCAGGCCTACACATTAAAATTAACCACAGAAGAAACTTCCAAATTTTACAGGGAAAACAAAGGCTATCCTTAAATTCTGCCCCACTCTTCAATTTGCTTCCTTTGCTTATTTACATGTTATGTTTTTCTAGAAGCTATTACTTGAAAAGCTCTAGAAAAGGATATCTCGATACAACAAGAACTAGAATACTCTTTTTATGTATACTGTACCAAGACATGGAATATTCCTTTAAATCCTTTTTGCTGCCTAATAGCTAATGGATTTTTAAACTCAATAAGCTTATTCCTTTAGTTGCAGTGGGGAGAAATCTAGCAGCTGTTGCTTTAACAAGCAACTGTGGGATTATCACAACTACTCTTTTCAATTGGGTCCTTCATTATTAGCAATAAAATGAAGGTATTTTTATAGTCATCCAAAGTCCTTGCCATATGAACTTTAAGAAGCAGTTATCAAAGAAGGTAAGCCCGAATACCTTGAACTTTGCTAGCAATGCTAAAATTAAATTAAATCTCTCTCACACAGTCAAAGTTTGTCATGAAGATTTTTTCCACAGTTTGTCTGCTGGCATGTGGATGGTTTTGGCAAAGAAGCCAGTTAGATGCTTCTTACTAAACAGTACAGACAATGCCATGGTAGACACTGCAAGTGAACCACTTGGAAAGAATTTCACCACTTAAAAGAGTCTGTAGGCCAAGAACAAATGATAGGGTAGGAGAAGATCCACAGAAAACACTGACCTCTCCCATCTCTGTTCTTGTCTCTGCATCACACCTCCTGGGAGAACAAAGGGACTCAGGCTTGAATCCCAAACACTCCCTGCCCACATGTAAGCCATTATAAGCAACTGCGCCTGAAATTTAACTCCACATCTGTTCTTCTGCAGCCTTTGGAGACCTTCTGAGTATCTCTGACAATATGTAAAGGCCATAATCACTGGCATCTGTAACAGGATCCCCAGCTACAGGCTAAAACACCACAGAATCTCCAGGGGCTGTCGGTCAAACCTTACTTGGCTTCTCTCTTACTCTCTTTAACATTGTGCTGAGCCTTCAATTTCCAGGGAGCTGATTAGCATAGAAAAAGGCAGCCCAGCCCTTTTCAGTCTTCCTTACCACATGAAGCCTGGCACAGCCAAAACAAATCCCAGGAGAAGGAAAGAGGACACACCTCAGTCCCAGCTTGTCAGAAGAGGGGCACCTCAGTAGCTTTCCAGATCATTCATGGATCCCCCAGAAGCTGTCAGCTCAGGAGCGGGGTCTGCACTTTTCTAATCATGGGTCACTACGATGACCCTGAGCGTGTGTCACATAGCTAACGTCTGTGTGTCTATTCCCAACTTTAACAAGCATCATCGCAAGCAGCTCTCAAAAAGATTCCAGTCCTGTTCTACCTTCCATTTTACAAGCACGGGAGTCAAATGGCAAAGTTTTTGGATAAATGAGTTTGTGCCCAACGCAGTTAGTGTAAGGCTTAAGGGGGCAAATGGAAAGAAAGTATTACAATAAGGCTTGGTGCAATAAATGGCACCTAATATTATCTTCATCATCCGTAGTTAAGCCTCCTTCCTTGTTTCATCAGGCACTCTGAAAATAAAGTACAGTGGACCCTCGAGTGCGGCCAGGCTAACAAACAACTTAAGTTATGACTAGAATTTTAGTTTTAGCTTACAATTAAAGTCTTGAGTTATGACCAAAATCCTGGCCTCTTGTGCTTCCAGACAGTCTCAGAGAGTTCTGGAATAAACACTACGACATCTCTTTCCATCACCTTGGAGCCCCAGGCGGACTGCTGGGGACAGACTTCTAAAAGGCAAAGATGTCTGGAAGACTGTGGTGCAAGGCCATTTTTGCTGGCTATCATACAGCAAGGTCTCAGGAACCAAAGGGAACAGCTCTTCTTAAAATTGATGGTGTTTATGCCCGCAATGAAACAGAACTCTACTTGGGCAAGAGATGTGCTTATGTGTACAAAGTGACAACACAGTGACTCCAGGTGGCAAACCAAACAAAACCAGAGTAATCTGGGGGAAGGTAACTCGGGCCCATGCAAACAGTGGCATGGTTCGTGGCAAATTCCAAAGCAACCTTCCTGCTAAGGCCAGTGGACACTGAATCCATGTGATGCTGTACCCCTCAAGGGTTTAAACTAAGGAAAAATAAAAGTGGGTTTGTACTCCTGTTAAAAAAAAAAAAAAAAGAGAGACCAGCACTCGGGAGGCAGAGACAGGAGGATTGCTGAGTTCTCAGCGGCTTGCCTGGGCACCATAGTGAGCTCAGAGCCAGCCTGAACTACAAAGCAAGACCCTGTCTCCAAAAAGAAAAAAAAAAAAAGAGAGAGAGAAAGGGGAGGGGAGGGGAGGGATGGGGACAGGACAGGGAAAGGGGAAAGGGGAAAGCGGAAAGGAAAAGAAAGAAAAGGAAAGGGAAAAGGAAACACTAACACCTTTTCCTGGGTGGGGAGTTAATTGAGAAGTTCTGGGCCAGTGTCTCTCTAAGGACACTAGGATCTGAAGAGAGACTTTGAAGGCTGTGTGGAGGAGCCTGAGCCTTCAGATAACCAACTTGAGTTAAAACCAGCTCTCGTGAATGAACTGAATTTGTAAGTCATGGGTCCATTGCACCTTTGGTTTCAAACCATTCAACTTGAGTGTGCTAAGGAAAGGGCGGGGACTAATAAGTACTCTTATTTAATCGTGACAACCCTAATATGTGTGGTGGGTCATATTATTCTCTTTTTATGTCAAGTTCAGAATGACCAAATGTCTATCAGTTGGTAGCTGGGGTTCAAAGTCAGACCTGAGTGGTCCAGACTCTGCTTTCCATTGCAGCCTGTCTCTAATTAATTAGATGTACATGGAGGGACAATAAAGGGTTTCCTAAAAATTTAGGTTACTAATTTATGTAGGCCATATGGTTCAAAAACAGCCTTGGACTTCAGCCATCAAGGTTCAGCGCAAATGGCACCTACCCTTGGCCTCCTGCCCCAGCACCAACAGGTAAGCAGAGGATCACTGGCAGCCCCGGCCTGTGTGCACCCTGAGCAGCAGCACCAGCAGCTCACACTTGCCTCCTCCAGCACATCAGACCCACCCTGGCTCCTTGAGCTGACAATAGATCTCGTTCACCTCATTCACTCCAAAGGGACACAACATGGTTCACTGGACACGTGTAAGCAATGGCCAACACACAGCTCCTGCTGGCTGTTCGGTCAATTACTAGAAGTGAAGGGGGCCAGAAGACACCTGATCCCTGCAGGGAGCCACTTCAGAATATGATCTGGGTCACAGACAAGACCATATCTTACAGCAAACATTTCATTAGCTGGTATCATAACAAAGGCGATTAACTAAAATGTATTTATAACATTATGAAATTCATCCCATCTGCTATAACATGCAGGCATCGCTGTACAAATCCAACACTCTCACACACGTGGCCTTCCTGGAGCCAGTGACTCATCACAAGTCATCAGCTTTTTTTTTTTTTCTTTTTTCTTTTCTAGTCCAGGAAGACCCAGCCAATAACAACAAAATGATGGGCAATGGTTTACATATGTTGCAATAAAAATTACCTTTGGATCACTATATTTCCTACTTGACAAAAGACCAGATACACACTTAAAGACATTAACTGATTATATAAGCAAAGTGAAATTCCATTCTTTGTACTGTACCTTCAGCCTCATATCAATTCATCCTGCCTTTATATTTCATTTACTAAGTACACTGAAATCAAGTTTCCATACAATTTTATATATTGTTCACAACTAACCAATACTAAAAGTTAAGCCTCTAATAAAGTTAGTTTAGAGTGATGTTATTCCACCTCCCTTCTGCAGTTTGGAGCCGAGTCCTCCACCTAGCAGGGTTGACACCCATTAGATACACTGCAGTCTCCTAAAATTTATGCAAAGAATTGTAGGACAGTTGTTTTGAGACAGGGTCTTGCTTTGTAGTTCAGGCTGGCCCTGAGCTCACTATGTAGCCCAGGCTAGCCTGGAACTCAGCAATCCTCCTGCCTCTGCCTCCCAAGTGCTGGGATTATAGGCGTGAGCCACCACACCCGGCAGGACAGTTTTTTTTCAAAGTACCTAAATGTTATACCCAGATTTAATAAAAGTCATTACACTCATTGCATTTTATATGAAATACATTTATACTTCATTAAACACTAAAGCAAATCCCAGAAATAGTGACATCATCCATGCTGGAATACTTGGCCTTTCCAGAATTATGTACAATAACATGAAGTTACATACCTCTTTGAGATTTTTATGCAAATGGATAACAAAGACAGATTATATTTTATGTAATTACAGGTTATAGCTATGGATGTTTCCTACTCTCTCAAGTCTTTGCTTCTATCCAGCAATCTCTGATCCTTTATATTGGAGGTTTGTGACATTTCTGAGGAACAATGAAAACAAACCAAGTATTTCCCAGTACCAGTCTATTGATACATTTTATGCACTAGTTTGTGGTACAGGAAGGAAACCTTTTATATTGTTTTTATGACATCTCAGACAGTTCCCCCTGTACAAAAGAAACTCAAGAAGAAAAACATCCATGATGCGATATGTGATTTCTGCCTAAGTCTGAGGAAAAGAATGAAGAAGAGGACATAACTCCCAACTGACCAATTTGTCTGTTCCCATGACCAAACAAAAAATGAAATTCAAAGACCAGGGAAAGTAGTTGACCTCAAGTGCCCCCACATTTTTCCCTCTGCAGTTTTTGAAACAGTTTACAGTTCCTTTATCTTTATTAGGACATTTTCCTCATCAAATTAATGAGTCATTAAACAAAAGGCTTACTAAAATGTTTACATTTGGAAATAAACTATTTGTTAAGGCTCTATCAGAAAAGACAAGTCATAATTTGCCATTGCTTTTCAGTGAAATCATCTTGGAACAGCAAAGCATATCAGCATGGAGAGGAACAGAGGATGGAAAAGCCAAGTTTAAAGTAAATCCTAGAGCCAATGCACGGGGGTTGTTTGCAGTCCTTTCTGCCCTGAGGCCCTTTATAGCACCATCTCTACCCTCTTCTTTTTATACTTTCTTCCCAGCAACTATTAAATAAGGCATCCTTTGGAGTAACAGCTTGGTTATAATCAAGCATTGTGCTAGGTAAGGGAGGGTAGAAGCCAGTGGAAACCTCACATCGCAGGGATCAAGAGAACAAAAAGAGAAGCTTGTTAGTTGACTAGACAAAAACAATGCACACTTGGGAAACAGAGAAAGAGTAACTTGTGCATCCATCATATTTTTTTACAGTTCCACCTGGGAACCTCCACAAACATAACACATAGCTGGCGCAGCTAGGAGCCCATTCCTGACCGAGTCTGAGCCTGAGAGCCACTAGAGCAAAGCTGCAAAGGACACAGAGGATGCCACATCTGGAAAGTTTCCAAAGAGACAAGGCTTCCTTTAGACAGTTTCCATTTGGTGACTTTTTTCACAGTGGTCAAGAACACATACTCTTGAATTAGCAAATGGAATGATATTCTTTTAAACAAGCGATGGTGGCCTAGAATTAGAGGCTAAAGGGAAGTTAGATGTGTGGCAGCAGAATCCAGCCAGGCATGTGGGAAGAGATGGTCATACTCTGTCCCCACAGCTCAGGAAGAGCAGACTCCTTTGAAGAAATGAAAAAGGGACCTCTACAAATCCACAGCAAATGCTGCTGCAGGATTTCCTGCAACTAAAGGCCAAAACCCAGCGGGACCCAGGTCTCTTTCGGCATTTCTGTTTCTTGAGATAAACTGCACGAATTCTCTACTTTTCAGGAGGAGTTCTTGTCCCTTTTTATCAAAGTTTCACAATTATGTTTCCCAAAAGCCCTTTAAAAATGTCTTTTTTTTTTTTTTTTACCTTTTTGAGACAGGGTCTCGCGTTGTAGTTCAGGCTGGCCCTGAGCTCACTATGGTGCCCAGGCAAGCTGCCGTGAACTCAGCAATCCTCCTGTCTTTGCCTCCTGAGTGCTGGGATTACAGACGTGAGCCACCACGCCCGGCATTGTGGTATGCGGCGTTGATTGTTGGTGGGCGTGTCTCCACGCCCAGCATTATATGTGGTTACCAGGGATCGAACTCAGGTCCTTGGCGCTTGCGCGGCAGGCGCCGGAACCACTGAGCTAACCCTCCGGCCCTAAAAATGTCTTTTGCTCCTGTGTGTCTACCAAAAGATGAATGGTTAAAGAAAATGTGGTGTTTATACATGAGAAAGATAAACTAAAGTCATTTGTAGGAAAAGTATGCCCCTTGAGATCATAATGCCAAGTAGAGTAAATCAGACAAAAGTAGGGAGATGGATTTTTCTCAAGTGGGAGAAAGATGAGGAGATGGAGGGAAGCTGGAGAGGGAAGGCCTAGGGAATGAAAGAAGGAATCAAGATGTTTAGGTGCTTGTATCAACTCTACACAGGGAGTGCAAACATCATGAACTGCAAACATGCACTAATAAAAAATAAATAAAAATCTTTTGCTTTCTTCACTTTTTCTTTCACCTGCATTAAGTTCTGTTTGCTCATTCCTCAAGCTGGTACAAACCCAGGTGGGCACAAATACATACTCAGCCAACTCACTATGGGCAATGCAGGTTGTTCTTCTGAGTTTCAAAAGATTCCAAATAGGGAATTACCGTTCCCTGAATTCTGAGTGTCCATTTTGCAAAATCAGAAATTTCTAATGATGGTGGTGATGGTTGTGGACAGTGTGAAATTACTTACAAGGACTAAACTATACACTTGTAATGTTCAGATGGTATGGTTTCATGTTATGTGTATATTATCACAATTAAAAACAAAAACAGAACCAACAGGCAGTTTCTGTATCTGGCTTGGCAAATTGTGTATAAACTCCATCAGTGGGGGTCTCCAGTTGGGAGCAATCATTCCACTGCAGGGCTGGGTCTCTGCCAACTGCTGGTACTCTCATGGGCAAAGAAGAGGATGTCAGTTACTCCTCAGCAAAGACCTTCTGGGGGAGGCCTAGGCAAATGCCAGGAATGCCTGACTTCTTGTTCTTCTTTGGCTGAATCAGAAAAGAGCATTTCGGAGATTTAGCTCAGCGGTTCTAATGCCTACCTAGCAAGCACAAGGTCCCTGGTTTGATCTCTGGTAACCACATATAACATCCCCAGTAACCACATACAACAATACCAGGTGTGGTGACTCATGCCCACCAACAATCAGTACTCATACCCATAGTGCTGGGCACGGTGGCTCACACCTATAATCCCAGCATTCAGGAGGCAGAGGCAGGAGGATTGCTGAGTTTGAGACTTGCTTGGGTTACGTAGTGAGCTCAGAGCCAGCCTGAACTACCAGTGGGACCCTGTCACAAAAAGAAAAGAACATTTCACTCCCCTGGAGTAGGATGGGAGTCAGACTTCCAGGATCCTGGAATTAAAGAAGAAAAGCAACAACAAGAACCAAGCCCCTGATGTCTTTTGAGGTAATTCTCCCTGTGGCTGTTTTATGATGATTGGATCTGGGGCCTTAAAGGCACCAGTTGCCTTCCCTATGTACCTTTCCTAGTGTTCCTTAAACAATTTCATTTTCATGATTAAAAACTCCTAGGACTGGAGATTTAGCTCAGTGGTTCCGGTGCCTGCCTCACAAGAGCAAGGTCCTGAGTTCGATCCCTGGTAACCACATACAATGCTGGGCATGGTGACTCATGCCCACCAGCAATCAATACCACGTACCACAGTGCTTGGCGTGGTGGCTCACGCCTGTAATCCCAGCACTTGGGAGACATAGGCAGGAGGATTGCTGAGTTTGAGGCTTGCCTGGGCTCCATAGTGAGCTCAGGGCCAGCCTGAATTACAAAGACCTGTCTCCAAAAAACCCCCAAAAAACTGTTAAAGATGCTCTGCAGCTTCCTCCATAGACCTGGTCTCTGCCTCCAAGAGGTCAGTTTATAACAGTGTTTTGGCCATACTAGTTGAAACACATGGACAACAGGCTAAAACATTAAATGCTGGAATAAGCAAAGACACATTTACAGTGTACGTGGTAGGAAACAAAGGCAACTCGTGTATATGGGAGCAACCCGGAGCACAGTCCATAACTCATGGGAAAAGACTGGGCCAGGGTACAGAGAAGCCTCACACTCCACTCCTAGCTGTGCCTGAGCCCCAGGCTCCCTCCACTCCAAAGCCTTTCCACAAGCAGACCTAGGACGCTTTGTGTAGGACAGGAAGTGAGTGCATGGAGAAGATACCCCATTCCTGTTTGTCTTCAAGATAATGTACAAAAATAGCAAGCACTTACACACAGCTTGCTATGAACCACTCTCAACATGGTACAGACAGGAACAAGTATATGCCCCCCACCCACAGGAGCTGTTTTATCTGGATGGATAAAGCCAGGCATACAAAGGTTAAGGACCTTGCCCACAATTTCTGAGTTAGTAAGTGTGACAGCCAGGCCCTCATCCTGCCTTAAACATAAAGCAACCCTGCTTCTCTGAAAGAATGGCTTTTGTAGATCACTGGATGAGTAGAGAGGTACAAAGAGCTTGAGGCCTACTCTGTTCTCCAGCTTTTAGAACAGGCAGAAGGGTTTTTAAGGACACCTTTCAATTAGGCTGACTTGGGCAAGATGTTAACTCCTCCACGTAGTCACCATGTGGCCTTGGGCGTGTTCCTTACCCCTTTGAGTACTAGCTATCCATTGTACCTGTTATACGCACTGTCTACTGTATTTCTGAGGATTAAATAAAGCCCTTAGCTCATATATAATAGAGAAGCCATTATCCACCCAGGTGAAAGCTCTTAAATAAGCATCTGACATATAATCACCATCTAACAATCACAAGCCTGTAAAAAAAAAAATAACCATGGCTGTAAGTTTCAAGTACTGTCTAGTGCCACAGTGGATTTGACAGCCAAATGCCTACAAATCTTGATCAGTTTTTGTACTCGGTCTGGGTAGGAATTCCATAGTTTTTTTTCTTGAGTGCTCCCCAGGGAACTGACATGCAAGAAAGATAAAAGGGACATGTTTACAAGTTAGCAAAATGATTTACTTAAAAACAGTCTAAAAGTTAATCTAAAAATCGATGTTTTTATAATAGTTTTTGTTTCATTCTTGAAAACTAAACATTCCATAATTACTACATCACATACAGAATGGACAGCCTCCAACAAAAGAATGTAAATTGGTTGTCATAAGCCACTTTCAAAGGAAGCAAGCTGATGAGGTTAGCTTCCAGGTAGTGCCAGCCTTGTGTTCCTTCCTCTCCACTGTATCTCAGGGACCAGAGAGCAAATTTCCTATCTAATGTCATTTGAACGCCCACTTGAAAACTTAACAATAATTAACAATGCCATATCAACAAGTACTGACGGACGTTTTCCAGGATGCTTCAAACCAGGTTCTAAGGCAAATCAACAAGTTAGACAAGCTATGAGCAGACATCCTGCCTCCAGTCAGCAATTGGGATTCTCCTTCCTGGAGATGGATTATATTTTTACAACAAGGCTTTTTTATTTTTCTTACAGAACGCTTCAACTAACAGCACAAACCAAACATCTGAAATACTGAGTCACCTACTGGCTTGAATCCGAAGCAGCAGGTCAAACACAGTTTATGCCACATTGGTAATTACAGGCACTCCCTGTTCAATGAGTGGATGCATTTCTACTGCCTGGAACCTGCAAATCCCTTCTATGGTGGAGGACAACGTCTCAGTGACAGGAGGCCCAACAAGCATTCCTGGGAGTTCAGGACACACCAGGAAATCTATGAAGTTTCTTCTTTCTTAGACTGCCTCTCTTTGGAGAGGATTCCCAATAAAGGAAAGCCAGAAAAGAAACTCAAACGTGAGGAGAGTTTGAAAGAAATGGTATTTAAATGAACAAGCAATAAGGGTATTAAGTAATGTTACTTTTACTTGTGGATTTGAGGTTAATTTGATACAAAAACTGAAGGGTTCATTCATTAAAGAAAAATGCAGCCCCATGTTCTGAACTGAATAGACTATAATTACAAAAATTAAAATGAATTATTAGGTACCTTCATATTATATATTTCATTCTTCCTAATATGTCTATAATAAAAGACAAATATCTGAAATTGGATGAAAACATACAGCTACAAGGTTACTCTGGAAAACAGACAGAAGGGAAACATTCTCACCTCAACAAGCTGGATTTCCAGGACACACAGCGTCTCTTTAGGACACCACAGCCTACATGCCTCAGAGGCTAAGAAGGGGGTGTAGGGTGCCTCTGGGACATGCCACCTCCCTGCTTACAGGGACAGATGAATGAGAGAGTGAATATCTGTGTGATACCATACATCAAAAGACTGCAGCACTATTTGCCCTCAGTCTCACAGCGCCCAGTTTCCTTCAACTCTTGTAAAGTAAACCGGAACTGTTACAAAGAGACATCTGGTAAGTGACTGACCATCCTCCGGCAGCCTTTGGGACTCAACTAATCATTCCAACACTTTTCTCTAGAGGTGGCATGTGCCTGAGTGCGTCCAAATGTCAGGTCCCTGTCAAACCAAAACCCACACAGAAACCCAAGAGAACACAAATCTGGGCAAGTTATTCTCCCAAAGCTGAGCACACCGCATCTGATGCTGGCAGAGCATCATTTATAAATAAAGTACTAATTTTCCCTTTTATGATAATGTTGATAGTTTCTTCTGTTTATGCTTTCTTCCCCTTAAACCAAAAAACTGATGCTAAGTTGCCCATGTTCCACAGCATATAAATTAATATGAAACTAAAATTTAAATATTTAGAATTCAATTTGTAATCACTGACTAAATAAACCCAAGTGGTATTAAACCCACAAATGATAATTCTGTGGGCAAAGCAAAGTGCCAAGTGGCATTCTTAGCCACTGTTTCCATAGCATGATCACCTATGGGACTTGGAAGAAAACCACAGATGATCCAGAACCACCTTCAGAGATCAAAGAGGGTGAAGTTGGGAGCAGGAGAGAGCAATGCCAATGTGGCCTTGTGCTGCCTCGGAGACCTCAGCCAGGTCACTTGTCTTCACAGAGAACTCTACAGAGGGCACTGCAGTGGATAATAGTCTCTTCCCAGTTTTCTCACCCCAGAGTTTTTTCAACATCTCTTTTGTGAGGGGCATAAACAAGAAAAATCAGAGACAGAAACACCCACATGGGCTGTGGAGTAAACCAATTCCAGACTGTGCAAACCTGTGCAGCAGACTGAGAATTGCTGTGGTAGAACAAGGCAGGCTCTGGGCAAGAGTCCTGGGAAGGTAGAAATCTCTACAGCCCAGTTCTTCCTTCGTGCTCTTGTAAGGTATAAAACAAAAGAGTTGGGAAGGAAAGATAAATGAAGTAAGGGACAGTTAGTAGGTTTAATGGCATTCAATGAACACTTGTCAAATAGGCACTATGGCATATTAGAAAATAGGGAGGGATTTAAGTCCCTCAACTCAAAGGATCTGTGATAGAATTCAGTGGATTTCAGGCTTATATTGCATTTGCATTGCTAGGCAAGCTTGTTACAAAACAGATACCCGGGTCCCACATGCTCATCTCTAACACAATGCATTGTCTCCACGGTACAGAGTGGACAAAGGTTTTGGTACACCCCAAAACTTGACAGGCACAAAGTAGTAAACACTAATGAAGCCATCTTTTGAGTAACAGTTGCAAACACATATGATTAACTGAGTAACTGAGTAAGTGTTATGGATACAGTTTTATTTTCTCAACTAAGATAACTTGGATTTATCCCGCAAGTCAAAAACTTAAACAAGATTAAAAAGCTAAAAGTAAGCCGGGTGCAAGAGAGGCCACACCTACACTTGCAACAACTCAGAAGGCTGAGGCAGGAGGATCACTCAGCCCAAAAGTTTGAGGCTCACTTGGGCAACAGCAAGACTATCAAAATAAATACATTTATATATTTACATATATAACAATTATATATATATATATATATTACAATTAAAAGCTGAGGATAAACATTACTGCTACCACACAGAACCTTATTGAAGACCCATGACGTCTGCACACACACCCTGTTTGTCATGTCAATGATTCAGTGAATCACAAACACTTCCTGCCCCATCTAAAAATACTGCTAAAATACTGTTGTTACCAAACAAATTTTAATTGTGATTTTTTTTTGTTTAGTAGTTTGTATCTCATGTAGATTAATAATAAACAAGCAATATTTTCACCAGAAAGAGCTACTTCCTAAGGAAGCAGAGGAGGGGCTTGTTTGTGTAAGAAAAGTACTTGGAATAAAGTTGATGGGATTCTATCTACTAAATTCTTAAGTAGTTTTAAACATTTTTAAAGTGAGCCTTTTCAATCTGAGTTTTAAGTCAAAAAAATTACAGGCAGATTCTTGTCCAATGGGTAAACTAGATACCAATTCTAATAAAAGCTCTGTTGTGTTATATTATTTTTCTAACAGACACACCAGAATTTTGGAGAAAGGCTGAATCGATGAGTATTCAGTCTGAGACTGGGGTGATAAAAAAAGAAGCTAAGATTACAATCCAGGTCAAAAGATCATTTCTCTATTTTCTAATTTTCAAATCAGAAATCATTAAGCTCTCAGAGAAATAAATGACTAATAAATGCAAACAATATACTTACACCCTTAGAGCAAGATTACTAACCAAGTCCAGTAAAGGAAATTGCTAACTAAACTACATGTTCTGGCTAAGAAAACACTTTCCAGAATGGAACAGAAATAGCAGAGGTCCAGTCCAACACTTAATTTTGGCCAGTGTCAGAACTCAAATTAGTCATTAAAAAAAGTTAACTGAAACTCCAAAAGAACTGAAAAGTAAAAGGAAACACATTTAAAGCTGCCCAGCAGTGGACCAGCAAGCCTGCCATTTGTCCCGCCCAGGCAGGGTGACCTTGCAGGCCAGCAGGGCACTCAAGTCTGAGAGATCAAGTAACAACAGGAAGGGAAGCCCCAGAGGAAACACTGTGAAAATACAATTAAGTAGAACAACGGCCAGCCATTTGGCCTGGGTGATGAAAGGAAAAACTAGGTGTCACTGAGGATGATAAATATTTTGATCCTTGACTTCTCTGTGAGAATAAAGTAACAGAACAAATGGCTTTTCTTAAGGGGATGATTTGGTTTGCTGAGAAGATTCTACCACATCCACAAAGCCACAGTTGAGAACACAGGTCTGAGAGCAGACAGCACCAGAACTAGTCACAGCTCAGTCACTGAATTAAGTGGGAATTATTCTCAGGTTTGTAAGTAATATTGATGATGAAAGACCCCTGTGAGTTAGGCTGACTCTCTCAAAGACAGAAGTATATTCTTTATTTTATTTTATAAATTTTATTAGTACATCTGCAGTATATGCAGTTTACAGTCAGCTTGGGGAGTGGGTATATGTATATAATACAGTCTGATTCTTTTTTTAATCCCCTTTTCCTTACCTCTTGCCTCCCTCAAAAATATCAGACACCTAGGGCCGGAGATTTAGCTCAGTGGTTCCAGTGCCTGCCTCCCAAGTGCAAGGCCCTGAGTTCAATCCCGGTAACCACATACAACGCTGGGCGTGGTGACTCATGCCCATCAGCAATCAATACCACATACCACAGTGCCGGGCGTGGTGGCCCACACCTGTAATCCTGGCACTCGGGAGGCAGAGGCAGGAGGATTGCCGAGTTGGAGGCTTGCCTGGGCTACATAGTGAGGTCAGGGCCAGCCTGAACTACAAAGCGAGACCCTGTCTCAAAAAAAAAAAAAAAAAAAAATCAGACCACCTAATGTAAGATCCACTCAAGAAATGGGCAAGTGAAATGAAGAGCTACTTCTCAGAGATGAAGTATGAATGACCACAAATATATGAAAAACATGTTCAACATCTCTGGCCATTAGAGAAATGCAAATTAAAACAATGCTAAACCACCTTGTACTTGTACCAGGAAAAATGGCAATTATCACAAAGTTAAAAAATAAATACTGGCAAGGCTGTAGCAAAAAAGGAACCCTCTTACACTGCTGGTGGGAATATAAACTAGTACAACCATTGTGGAAATTGGCATAGAAATTCCTGTAAAAACTACAACTTCAAATTCCATATGATCTAGCTGTCTGTCCCCCTTCTAGATATCTTCCCCAAAGAGCTTAAGAGATCATACTACAGCAATACATGCATATGATATCAATGTTTATAGCAGCACAATTCATAATAGCTAAATCCTAGAAGCAGCATTATATATATCAACAGACAACTGGGTAAAGAAAAATGTGGTTTCAAAGGGCTATTATCTACAATATATAAAGAACTTAAATCAGTCTCCCCAAGTTCAAAGACCCAACTCACAAATGGGCATCTGAAATGAACAGACACTTCTCAGAGGCAGAAGTCAAAGCAGCCAAGAAGCATATGAAGAGATGTTCAATATCAGTGGTTATTCGAGAGATGCAGATGAAAACAACACTGAGATTTTATCTCACTCCACAAAGAATGGCAGCTACTGCAAAATCAACCAACAATAAATGCTGGTGAGGCTGTGGGGAGAGAGGAACCCTTCTCCACTGTTGCTGGGATTGTAGACTTGTGCAACCATTGTGGAGATCTGTGTGGAGATTCCTCAGAAAACTAGGACTAGAGGTCCCATTTGACTCTGCTATCCCCCTGCTAGGAATATACCCAAAGGAATTTTTTAAAAATCACATTGGAAAGGCAGATATACATCCTTGTTCACAGAAGCTCAGTTCGTGATAGCCCAATCTTGGAAACAAACCAAATGCCCATCAACTGGAGACTGGATAAAGATTTTTTTTTTAAGGAGTATTACTCTGCCATAAAGAACAAGATACATTAATTTATGTGCAAATGGATACACCTGGAGGACACACTAATAAGTGAAATAAATAGATTACAGATATGCAAATACCGGATCTTTTCTTTGATATGAGCACCTATAAATGTAAATGAGTTCTAGAATATATGATAGTTTATGTAAAATAGGCAATTTCCAAAGGGAATTTGGTGTGGGAACGTAATGAGGGGAAGGAATAAATATGATTCCAAAAGAAAATAAAAGAGCATGTATATAGGGGGTGGGTGGGTAGGGATGTGGGTAAAAATGAGAATTAACTTGTGTCATATACTGGTACAAATTCCCCAATGTTGTGTGTGATTGTGTGCTATATATAAAATGTACCAATGAAGAATTCTATTTAAAAAATGTGGTCTCTATACATAATGGAATACTATTTAGCTACAAAGAAGGACAAATTCAAGATATCTGTAGGAAAATGGATGCACCTGGAAAATATAATGTTCAGTGAAATAAATCAGACACACAAGCTTAATGTATTATCTCACATTTGAGTAAGGCAAAGCACAAACAAAGAGCACAAAAGATAGGAGACAAGGGAATAGATCTCTTGCAAATGAGGAGTCCTGGAGACTGAAGTCAAGAATAAATAAGGACTGAATCTAATGAAAGTGTCAACCATGCCTATGCAGCAAACTTGCACTGTCAACAAATTTAACAGCAGGTTTAAGGGACAAAACATCCTTCTCTTTACATGGATTCCTCAGGGCCTGCTGAACAATGATGAATCCCCTATGTTCCTGTCTTTGAACTAGGCTATATATGTTATCTTGGTGGGTGAGGAAAAGAAGCCCCAAGACAAGTGAGGGGCAAACCTCACTCTTCAATATCTCAGGATGTTCAAGAGAAAACCATCTCCCTCAGGGCCCAACCTCATCCAGTGATGGAAACACAGCTGCAGTCACTATGTCCCTCCTGAAACATTGTTCAACAATCAGAGTGTCATGGCTGGACTTCAGTATGAAGGAACAAACTGGTGTGGGGAAGTGTTTCTTGAAACCAAGAAAATTAATGTGGAAAATACACACACACACACACACACACACACTTAGTCCCTTAGAGAAAAAAATCCACTTATGGACCACACATTTAGCTTAGTGGTTCCGGTGCCTACCTAGCAAGCACAAGGTTCCTGGTTTAATCCCTGGTAACCACATACAACAATACCTGGTGTGGTGGCTCACACCTACCAGCAATCAGTACCACATACCACAGTGCCAGGCTTGATGGCTCAAGCCTGTAATCCCAGCACTTGGGAGGCAGAGGTAGGAGGATTGCTAAATTCAAGGCTTGCCTGGGATTACATAGTGAGCTCAGGGCCAGCCTGAACTACAAAAGTGAGACCTTGCCAAAAAAAAAAATCCACTCATGAAGTATCGTTCCACACTAAAGAGTTTCCACAGAAACTTCCAGAACGGCAGGCTCACCTGATATATTCCCTGATCAGCAAATCACTGACCCACAAATGCAATGATGGCAGTGAAAAAGAGAAACAGAAAAGAATTAAGGCCTAAGTGATGCTGATACTTCTTAGACTTTTTAGTAGAAAGGTTTCTGTTAATGTCAGGAAGCTAAGGGCACAACCTTTATAAAGGCCAAGCCACTTAAAATCATTTCCATCACCTTTTCTAAAAGCATTTTATTCAAGTTAAGGAAACACTGAGCTGAAAGAAATATGTGCTTCTCAATTTTTGTTTTTTTACACCCACATGAAAAGGTATGGTACTAAGATAGTATGTTAAATGTTAGCTACAGACCTAGTCAATACTCTTACTAGATATAGTGCTCACTTGTTTAACATCCCTGCAGGGAGTCTGTCACACTTACCATCAGTATTCATTTATATGCAATACAGAAAGCTTGTCCTGGGCAGAGGAACTCTGACCTGGAATTCAGTGAACACATGAAGAGAACTCACAGGTCAAAGCCTTGGGGAACCAACCTGCTGATCTGACGTGGAACCAAACTCAGAGGTCTTCAGAACACATCTTCACACTTCCATCTAGGAACACTGGATTAGGAGCCAGCCTGTGCCACCTTTAACCCTCAGCACTCTGCACTGAGAAGCAGACAGTATTGGATTACATGAATTTTATAAAGTTGGAAACTGAACTTTCATTAGGAACTGACCTAAACTCAGTAGCCTGTACTTTTTTCTTTTACTGGGGAATCGAACTCAAGACAATGTACTTGCCAGGCAAGCATTGTGCCGCTGAGCTACACCCCTGGCTCTGTGCTCTTAACTACTCAACAGAACTATCTAACCTACTCATTAGCCCACAGCAAGCAAAGTTTTGATCTAGGTATCTGAAAAGCCATTGTTTTCTCACCAACAAGAAGGTTTCAAATCTCAGGTAATTCCTTTTCCTTCCAGTCATTTTTTCTTTCTCATTTTGTCTCCCCAGAGGGCTCTTGAAGCAAATGGGTATGAGTAAAGCAGAACAAAAGCTGTGAAAGAGTCCAGAACCTTTACAGAGATTCCTCAGGAGAAGAGATACTCAGGAAGGGATCCCAAGAGAGGAAGAAAAGCAACTGCTTAAAGATGTTTGCAGCAGCATTATTTATGCCAGCATCAAACTGGAAAGAGTTCAAATGCCCTAATATGGGGTTAGCCAACAACACTGTGACACATAAAGTGATAAAATACTAAGGGGGCCATTCGGAATGAGCAGACTGTGATTAAGACAAACATATGGAATGTAAAGTTATAATTACACTATTTTAAATTCAATAATATGTACTCACCACTGAAAACCATAAAACAATCCCAGAGACACAACGTGAAAACCAAGGGCAGGGCTTGGTCTTAGCTCAGTGGTGCCACATCTGCCTCACAAGTGCAAAGTCCTGAGTTCGATCCATAGTACCAAAAAAGAAAATAAAAACCAAAAGCAGAAATAGAAATGGAAATTTAATCTGTGCTACAGTCCATTATTGTTATAAAGTATCTGGAAAAAAATAAACTGTATGAAAAATCAAGACAGAGGCCAATAATGGGTTATGTAATTAGATATTGTACTGATGCCAACATCATATGCAAACTCTGTCAACTGAAATTAATTTCTCCAATTTCTGTTATTAAAACACCTGTCTGCTCTGTAGCTTCATAAAGGCTGACTTTAAAATAAAATCTGGGAAGAGTAACAAGGTACATAAATTCTGTGTCAGTGATGCTCAGGGACATTCCTTTAATCCTTTTTATTTTATTCACTGCCTTTATGAACTTTCTAAATCCCTTCTACTTAAAACCACAGCACTAGGCTACCAGGATTAATACCATGGTGAATTTTCTAATGAAATTTACTCACCTTTACATCTGATAAACATATACTTGTACTGTGACAGTTTATTCAATTAACCTGTATAAAAAAGTACCTAAAAAATCTTTTAAATTTTATCCAAAAAATACAATAGGAAGTTGCCACTCATTCCCATAAGGAAAGGTTGTCCAGCACCAGTATAGACTTTGTATATAGCTTATTATACTGAGCTTCTAAAACTAGGTACAGAAACCATTGTATAGCTAGGGTATAAATTATATTTCCAACATTACTAGGAAGAGCAATTTACTGAAAATGTTATAATTAATTGTTCTCTTTAAGCGTCTAAAATCAGTCTGTAAGATATCCTGACAATCACTGCAACATCAAATGCCAGCAGGCATTAGAAGCAAAGCAAGCACCAACAAACTGCTCAGCCTCAAAGCAAGATGATCAAAGTTTGGGAGATGGATGGTTTGACAGGAGCATCTGCTTCCCCAGGAATCTGTCTTATGGGCCACAAGCTATCAGTGAGTTCTTCCATCATCCTTCAAAACATGCACTGGGGTTTTTAGTCTCTTTATTTTATCACCATCACCCCCACGGCCATGTTACCACCTGAACCTGACATAATTCTAACTGGCCACCTTAGAGCACATATACCTGGCTTCTGACATGGGCAAAATCACAGAAACCACACAAAAGGCAGGGCCTCTATGCTTCAACTTTAAACTATCAATTTTAATTAAAGCATACTGATCCTCTATCTTTTTGATCTAAAACAAAATTTAACTTGGGAATCAAGACATAAGAATCTACACATTAATTAATCATCCCTAATCCTAATACTCCTCAAAATTTAATATAATCCAAAAATGAATCATCTTTCCATGGTATTATCAACAAACAAAAATGAATAACCTGACAGTCACGATCCTGTCTGGGGTGCTGCCAAAGCTTAATCCTCATGTATAAAGTGGTATTTCTTCAGCCAACCACATGTTTGATAAAACTGACATTCCAGTACAAACTCTTGACCCAATAATAAAATTAAATAGGTGTCACCAATAAGAATTCTGTCCTAAAATGCATAGCTCCAAAAGAAGCAACTGATACTTATCAAGAGACCATTCTACCCTAGGCAAGTTGCTTCTGAATTAGGTTTTTGTTCCCTGAGGGGAACAAAACTGGATAAAATTAAAAAGTTAACCCTATGTCAGTCACTAAACCTTACCTAAGCAAAACAAAAAAATTCAGCCATGAAATTCTAAAGTCCAGGATTCCTTTGAAAGACTTTCCTACACTTACTTTTCTAATGCTTATGTGACCATCTGGTTCCACGTGAAATCCCTAGAAGCAGCATTAACTTATTCATGCCACTGGGGACTAGGCAGTGAATGACTGCTCAGTGCTATTTAATGGACAAGACAGAAATTTATTAAATGGCAATGAAGTAGTAATTACTAAATGGTTCCCCAGTGGCTCAAAAAGTCAGTAATTAAATACCACTTATTGTGCTCAGGCTGTGAGTTATTAAACAGTACTAATGGACCAGTTCATGAAATGGTACCTCCATGTCGTGAAAGGAGCATTTCCATCCAACTCACCATGAGCAAACACAGACCCCGGAAAAATCAATCTTCTGAAAAAAACAAAACAAAACAAAACAAAAACAGTTAAGTTATCATGCAGTAGCCAACTCCAGCCAATAACCTTGGTATTTAGTTGGGTGGCTGGGCAAGCCCTTTGTGCAATATCCTCCCATCAAAGCCTTGTAGCCAGAGTACAGGGTTTTCTAACATACCAGCCCCACAACAGGCCTGCCTCACTTTGCAATCACACCCAAAGTTCTGATGTACCTTTTCCCCCAGGTTTATATTTTGTCATTCTAACACACGAACAAAAGACATTAAAAATAAGTCACAACCAAACAACACTGAAATTTTCCATATCTACTCAGAAAACTTCTTCCCATATTTCTATGTTATGTCTAATAGTTCCTCCCTTTCAACTGGTTTCTCCCTTGTACTCCCATTTTATCCTATCGTTTCCCTCCAGTTAGTGACCCGACTTTTCAATCAAAGTTCAACATGAAAAGCCTATCTCCTCAAGAAGGAGTTACCTGAAAAGGAGATAAGATACCAAAAATCTCTCCCATGCTATAATCATTACTGGTGAGTTTTTTCCCATCTAGCTACAGGTACCTAAATCTTGCTTGTTACTGCAGTAGTCTTAACACACAATCTGTGGTTGATCTGTATAACGTCCAGACAAAGGCAGCACATAATGAATGTTAAATATGAAATCACTCTGGGCAGGAGAAGAACACACACTAAAAAAGCTTTTAAAGAAGATACGTGATATCCTTATCATTTAGTTGAACTCAAAGTGTAAAAGAAAGATAAGCAATGAACCAGTGAATGAGTGAAAAGTGTTGAGTGACACCAGAGAATGGACAAATGAGATCAAGGAGATAAAGTTCAAAGAGGTGGGACAACAGGTCATTAATCACATTGATGAAGAAATCAGAGATGGTCAAGAAAGCAACACTAGATGCTAACGTGAAGATCACAACTTCAAGAACTCAGTCTTATTTTTAAAATCCTTATCAAATTACAAGACAGTATTTACTACATTTTCACTGCCAAAAAGGTCTCTTAAAAATACAGAACATGACTGTCCAAAGCAGAACTTGATAGAAGGCAATTTTAATGACATACCTCCATACAACAATTTCTTAAAATCAAAGTCAAGAAAAGATGGAGCTACATACTAGAATTATACAAGGGAAATATGCATGTGAGACACACAGTTTTGATTTTTAAATACCGAAACTATAAAACTGATCACTAAGCTTTCCCCCAGAATTATTCAACCTCTTACTTGAAAAAAGAAAAAAGTAGAGTTTGGACTATTTAATCATTTAAAACATTGTTTTAGGAAAAAAAAAAAAAAACAGTAAGCGAAGTCAGCAGCAGGAGGCTCCTTACCAGGGAAATTATTTGATCTCACAAGTGAAGAATTTTAATAGTTCCTGTAACTATAGAGCAACTAACAAATACCTATTTGGGGGGATTAGTGGCATCATTACATGTACAGTGGGAACCAGTTCCTTTCAACTTTGTTATTTTGGGTTGGGGATCTAGCTCAGTGGTTCCAGCGCAAACCTCACAAGTGTAAGGTCATGAGTTCAGTAACTGTTACAAACACAAAAATCAAAAATTTTGTTATTCTTCCTTCTGAAATGAAAGTATCACTTATTTGTATTCTGTAATTTCTCTATTTGCAGATGAATCTAATCACTTCTCGTAGTTGGAAGGGTCAATAGCAAACACGGGTATTGGACTTTTTGTGTAGGAAAGAAACTAAACCCAAATATTTTTGTATATTAGAGCTGTTCTACCTGTTTATGCAATGACTGAATTTATAAAGCTTCATGTTGGAGACTACTGAGTTCTTTAAATGGCAAGCTTAAAGGATATCTTAAATGAAAAAAATAGTGAAATGATCTACATAAACAGAATAAACCAAATTACTGTTTTAATGGTATAGATTTCTGCAGCTAGTATGTCAATCTGCATGAACATCCAAAATGGTCACACTCTAGTTTTAATCATTTTATTCTGAGATAATCAGATAGTACAATACAAAATGTAGCATTTTTATAATTGGGGAAAAAATTTCCTGTAAGAGACTGGCTAAACAAATAGCATATTCATACAGTGGTATATTCTTCAGATATTTAAAAAAGCATTCCAAATTTATGACATACGACTGCCACAGTCTATTGTAAAGAATGTTTTATAATACCTCAAGTTTAAGACTATAAATATGTAAATAAGTATGCATGAAAACCATCAAAATGTGGGCAACAGTCTGAAATGTATGATTTTTAATTTTTTTATAATTTTAAGTATGGACTTTCTGCAAAGTGCTTTTTATTAGAAAGAATCCAGAAAATTAAACTCCTTTCATTTTGAAGACAAAAAATCATTGATGTACCTGTTTTTAAAGACAATCTTGGGAGGTCGGGGCTAGCAAAGAAGAAAAAAATGTGATGCTTTCAAAAAAGGAAATAAAACTCATGTATATATAGGAAGGCAGTTGTAGGGAAGGCAGAGGAATGGGGAAAAAAAGAATCAAGATGTGTCACGTACTGATACAAACCCTCAATGCTGAATGTGATCATTATATGTATATAAATTGTGCTAATAAAATCAATTACAAAATAAATACGATAATTTTGGGCCAGGTTATTAGCTCAGAGATGCTGCATCTGTCTCACAAGCACAAAGTCATGAGTTTGATACCCAGTTCTGCAAAAAAGAAAAACATTCTTTATAGAGAGCACGAAAGTCATTCTTTATTCACTGGGTAACAGTCTACCACCATCCCTCAGGGGCTGCTCTGGAAGCAGCTCCCAGTCACCCTGGACGGCCTCGCTTCCTCGCCACAGGAGAAGCCCCTGGGTGAACACTGGGATCCACCAGGGACCCACAGCAGGCTACTTCAAAACTGCCGGTTGGGACCCTGATACTTGGCACAGGGCCCAGTCTGAGAAGGAAATGGCTGCTGAGTAAAATGTCACAGAGCAGAGTGAGAGGATAGAAAAGCCAGGATGCTATGGGCCTGCTCCACTTTCCACAGAAACAGCCAGTAGGCCAGTAGGAAAGACAGAGTCTGGAAGCCAGAGATCATGCCCACCAAACCCTGGCAAGATTCCGTTCAGTAGCAAAGGGTCCACTGCAGATTCAGAACTGTGGTCTGCACTGAAGATGGGGTCTGGAGGAAATGGGGAGAAGGTCTCTTCCATCTGCTCACACAGCCAAAACGGAGGGAACTACCAAGTAAGATACTAAGCAAAACAGACACTGAGCTGAACACACACGCAGTCCAGGGAAAAGCACCCCATGAGTAATGGCTGTGGTAGAGAAGATCCTCCACGAGCAGTGCAATAATTCAAGCAGAAAGAGCAGCCTGACTGCTGCAGTTCCCCCCTCTTCCCGTCTCCCCTCCCCAGCCGTCACCTCTCTCTCATGTGCATTCCTGAATAATTTTTAATACACATGCTGAAAATGTGGTTTTGGCCACACAGAGGGACTGCACTCATATTATGACACACATCAATGTAGCAAGGTGAAAACACGACTAGACCACAGACAAATAAAGTCCCACTGCAGGGACATTAAAGAGATGAGTGTTCCTCTTTAAGAAACCAGGAGCAGAGGGAATAGTAGCACAGCTCAGGTTCAGTATGGACTTTACTGCTTTGTCAATGAAAAAACACAAAGTTCATTAACTGCTACAACCAACCAAACCAAGAAAAAGAGAAGCTGTAAGTTCTTCTGAGACACTAGTCTAAAACTAACAACATATGCCAGCTCCTTAAGCATGACACAGCACTTCCTGCGTGAGGACCAGAAAGAAAGGCTTCAAGGCAGCAGGGGAGTAAGCAGCGGAAGAGTTGCACTGCAAACAGAATACAGGAGCAGATAGGGCCAGATAGATCCCACCGAATCAGGTGATTCAATGTGAAATTTGTCTTCTACCCTATTTGACAAGAAAAGGCCACAAATGTTTAAAGGGTTGAATGTAGTCTAATTTGCAGTCTAATTTATATTTTTAACCATGTTGGCAACAGTTGTTTGTACGTATAATGAATCCTGTGGGAGCTTGAACTCTAAGTTTTATTGAAAATCTCTTGTTAAAACTCAGCACACTGAGGCCACAGAGAGGAGTCAAATTCCATTTTTCTGCTGGGGTAAAAACCAGCTCTAGGAGCACACAAAGCTGGGTGTCTCACTCACTAAAACCCCACAGGGTTTTCCAGGATAAAGTGGTCTTTTCTAGGGAATGAATTTTTCTCCAAAACAACAAAACAGCTATGTTGATTTCTGATGTTGTTTTGCACTCCAAAATACAAAACACACACAGAAAAGATCATTTTATAATCAAGAACCACATTGTCATCAGTTAACGTAAGGTTGGTTAGTCGTAGACTGACAGTGAAGCATTTTCCTCTGTCTACATGCTACTTACTAAAAATTCAACACAGTGAAAAACAGTTCTCCCCAAATTAATGAGATTTCTTTTAACTAGTTGAATCACTTTAAGGAAATGTCAGAATCACAGTCTTTTGCATTCATTTCCCTTTACAAATTAAAAAAGAAAAAAGAAAAAGAAAATAGCCACTAAATCAAGTCTACAGTATGATTTCCATCTTTCAAGACTGGAATGTCATTGTACAACCAGCCCTCCAAAACACTGAAAATATGACTGCTATTTATCCAGAGACTTCCTCTAAGCACTTAGAGCGCTTTACAAATATCATCCTCATCATAACCCCCCAAAAAGAGAGAAGAGTTTGCCATAAAAGTTCATTGGGCATGAAAAGTTGGCTCAGCTGTTTAACAGCTTCATCCAAAAGCAATTATTAAAATTAATTTTAACAGCAACAAAAATAATTTGGCTGAAAAAGTAAACTAATAAGCAGTCAAATACCTACCCGTGAAACATTTCCTCTACACAAAGGCTGCCTCTCCTTGCCTCAATACCCAGAACTACCTCTCTGTGAAGAGCAGTGGCCCAAAGACGGGTGGCACCAGCTGCCTTGAAAGTGCTGGACTTGGCTTTATAGCAGCACTTGGCTTTGCACTGAGAAAGCCCTTAGCTTGAACCAAACAGGCTAGGAGATTATGATCCCCTCATGACCTAGGGGTGAGCGAAGGGCCACCTTCATATTGCACACAGGATGGTCCACTAGTAATCTGAAAACACAAGACTAACCAGCCTCTCTCCCCAGTGGGCTCCACCAGGTGCTCAGCTGTCAGACAAAGCACAGAAGGATGAGGAACCCAGGGTGGGGGGAGCATTTTGTGCACAGAAGTGGATGCATTTTCTGGAACAAAGAATGAGAATTCCTATCATCCCACACTTACACTGTGGCTAAGTTGCTCAGATGAAGAATAACTGTAGCTGGTTCTATAAGGCCATGATGGACTTGGAATATGGACTCATTTTCCTGGTTCATACATGCAGGATAATCTTTTGTACCCTTGAGGTAAGACATTCCCAGCCTTTTCGCATCATGGCATGATAAGAAAGCATTTACACTTCTATTCTGCCACCTGCTAGTTGTGAGAAAGTCTAGCCAAAGTGATGTTTTAAAATAGTCTTTGAAACAAGCAGACCTGACCGAGAGAAGTGGAAACCCAATGCTACAGAATCTTGGGAAAGCTATCCAACCTGTGATTCATATTTATCAAGTACCAAATGGCAGGGCAGAGTGCAGATATTAAATATCTCTATCTAAGATTGACTATCAACAGGATAATGGAATGAAGTAAATAACTGTCTGTGTAAGAAGCCCTGATAAAATCCTCCCTGGACACTCCAAGCAAATGCCAATGTGCAACTCTTTCCATGGTCATAAGTACCCCCCTCATAGTTGAAAGAAATAATGCTTGCTGACTGAAGTTATCTTTAGTATTGGTGCTATTAGAAATGTTAGCATATGCTAGGATCTACCTCTATGTTTAAAAGGCCTCTGAGAGTAAAATATGCCAGGACAATCCTGGCCCTGAATCTGGTCTGGTCACCATCAGTGTCCTGGGAAAACCTGGCCTGGTTTGCTTAAGCATGTGCAGAAGAATGAAGACCATTTCTAGCTGGTCCCTAGGAAGTAGCATCCAATAGACAATCTAGAAAAGCTCTACCTACCTCCTCTGGCTGGAGTTCTCTGGAGCACTCCTCTCCTCTGGATCTTGGGAGGGGAGGTGGTAGAAACAGCATTCTTTACCCATAGGGGACTAGCTGAGCCTCTAGGTGAAGCTAACTCATTTTAAGGATGAGAATGTACTTGTAAATTCTGTTCCTGGAATTAGAAAGCAACTCTAAATTGGACTGGTACAAGTGCTTCTCATAGTACCAGGCACACAAAACTACCACCTATATTACCACATGGCAGACTCTACCCATTTCATTTTCAATCGTGATGTGACTGAAAAATATGGTATTTTTTAAAAGTTATTATTTAAAAGTGATGTAAAAGACACATTGCCATTAATCACACTAAAAATAATTCCCCTCCTTCGGAACTCAATTCCATCATTCTTTCCACTTCTTGAGCAGTCCTACAAGTCCTTTTTTGTCAGTATCTTTAGTTGAGCTATCTTGATGTGGCTATCTTGATGTCCTGGGTAATTCAAGACATTTACCTTTCATGGTCATTTTTACTTTGGGGAAGAACCAGAAGTTGCATGGTCCTAGATCCAGTGAATAAGGTGAATAAGGATACACTGTGATAGATTTTTTTGTTTGTTTTGTTTTGGGGACAGAGTTTCTCTTTGTACTTCAGGCTGTCCCTGAGCTATGTAGCTCAGGCAAGTTTCAAGCCCAGCAATCCTCCTGCCTCTGCCTCCAAGTGCTGGGATTATAGGCTTGAGCCACCAAGCTCAGCATTTGTCCAACCAACTGATACACGTCAGAGGTGATTTCAGAACAGCATTGATTCCAAAACCAAGGCCTGTAACTGCTTGACTCTACTAGCTGACTTTAACTTAGCTAATCACAGTTTATAAACTGACGTCCAATATTCTCTCCACTGTATATGGCTGGTATGTTGTACTGATTGCTGGTGAGCATGAGCCACCATGCCCGGTATTGTTGTATGTGGTTACCGGATCAAACCAGGAATCTTGTGCTTGCTAGGCAGGAGCTGGAACCACTGAGCTAAATCTCTGACCCTAACACTATTATGTTTTTACAAGCTTGCCTTTCTGTTGGATGGTGCTCAAGCAGCAACATTCACCATATATATATTTTTTTTTGGGGGGGGTCGTATCTTGTAAACATTCTCGTGAGAAAAGACTTATAAAACTACTTCACAAAATGGCAAGAGTAAAAGGATAAATTGTGTCTGAGATCAGTATTTTGAGGGGGACAATGTAACTTTTCCTGTAATATTTTAAATATTCACTGTACCTTTTGATCACATCTTTAAGAAATATTCTGCAAGTTGTTATATTTGAATACTAAAATTATAGATGAGGCCCATATTTGCTCTGTAATATAAAAATGTGAGCATCAATATAATTCCTTTTAAAAATAAAGATTTAAGAGCAGGGAGAAGAAAAAGCATTGGCATTCTTCAGATAACTAGTAAGTGCTTAAAACATTCTCTTTTGATCTTCACAAGAACTATAAGGTATGATTAGCCTCAACTTACAGATGAGACTGAAGCAAAGTCCAACCAACTGATACACGTTAGAGGTGATTTCAGAACAGCATTGATTCCAAAACCAGGGCTTTTAACTGTTTGACTCTACTAGCTGACTTTAACTTAGCTAATCACAGTTTATAAACTGACATCCAATATTCTCTCCACTGTATATGGCTGAAGAGTACTGGACTACCCTCTACTACGGGGCAGAACTCACATTTCAGGAGTGATGCATTTGCAGACCCTCAGGGTCCCCAGTTCGTGACCCCTGGAAGCCCCTCGGCAGATCAATCTTGTATTCAAAGTCCCTCAGTAAGGGGAAAGAGAGAGAGGGAGAACCCTTCCCAGTTGAGGCCCACAAGAGCAAACAGAAAAACAAGCCACAAGAACATCAAAAAAACTAAAATACCTGACTACAAGCACAAGAAGATACAAAAGGAGAGACAAAGTCGTACAACATATTTCTTCCCTATTCCTTCATTGCAAAACAGGTAACTAGACGTAAAAACAATATAATTTTTTGGAAAGTCACAGAACTCAGCAACTAATAGAAAACTTTCTGAAAACAAGTCCATAGACAGTGGGCATTCTTTCAGAAATTCTAAACCCAAGATTTCAGGTTAAGACTTGCCAGACAATCTACCATCTACAAACCTATCCTCTCGATAGGAACATGACTAGAATGTTTATTTGGCCTATTTGAAAAGAATTAAATACCCAAAAAAATCTTTTTAAAATCAAATGTGGATTCAAAACTTCATACTAGGACTAAGAACCTTTCTTCTGACACCACTCATTTCACTCCCAAAATACAAATAACCAAGAAAGTCAAGTTGATATATACATGAGAAATATAATGCCCATACGCTTTGCTTATCTCCCAAGGGATTCACAATGCTGACCACACAGCAGAGGCTGCCTTGGCAAAAAATGGTGCTGGCATGAAGATTGCAAATGCCCATGGCATTCATGCTCCAAAGACCAGGACTGCTCACAAAATAGTTACCATTTCTCTTCCCCCCACCTCGCTCCCCCAGTCTTTCTCTTGTCTTCCTTCATCGTCCTCTCTGTTCTTCTAGTCCCCATTCTCTCATCGCTGTGTTAATTCCAAATCTCTTTCCCCAGGTTTCTTTTGCAATAGCCTCGGCTATGGACTGCTGTTGAGGACATTTTACCAAAATTGCAAAACCAGAAATAGTTTATCAGTAAGAATTCCAAGGCAGTCACATCCAGGTTTCAGAACACCATGCCAGTAGATGAGCTCATAGTTCCTAATCCTGGTTGTGTACTGACCGGAGAAGAAAAAGATGGGGAAAGGCAGATCAGTTCATGAGTGATCCCAATGGTCAGGAAGAATGATTTTTCACTGCTGGTGTTTCAAAACCTTTGTAAGAAGATTAACTATTGCTCTGCTTGCAACATTTTATTCCACCATTCCTGATATAAGTCCGGCTCTTCTCACTGACATCAGCATTAAAGCCACACCTGATGCCCACCCCCACAACCCCCTCCCCCAACATACAACCTAGACCCTTTTGCATTCTGGCACCAATCTGCTATAAGGAAGCTTACCTATCCAGTGCCCTAATGAAGCAGGGATTAATTCTTACTTTTCTAAAGCAAACTCTGGTTTACAGGAGAACTCCTTATGCAGGCCTCAAAAAACAAAGGGTCACATAAAATCTATAGATGTAAATGAGTTCTAGAATGATGGTTTTTGTAAAATAGGAAATATCCAAAGGGAATTTGGTGGGGGAACATAATGAGGGGAAAGAATGTTTCCAAAAGAAAATAAAAGGGCATGTATATAAGGGGTGGGGGGTTGTGGGTGGGTAGGGATGTGGGTAAAAATGAGAATTAACTTGTATCATATACTGGTACAAATTCCCCAATGTCATGTGTGATTGTGAATGTACCAATAAGGAATTCAATTAAAAAAAAAGGGTCACAAGTCTATTCTTACAATGATGAGTACACTATTTCTAGGGTTTTCTTCAAGTTAACTTTACATTTACATAGACACTATCAGTATCTGCTGGGTAAGAAAGAGACACATTTAAATAATTACCTAATTTTCCCCCACCAACTCACAGCTGAAGGGACAGTGTACTCTGTAGACTAGCCCACATATGGACACCCCCTTCCCCACAGGGGATCTTTACAGTCTACATTTCATTACTCTCCACCTCCAGAAGATACATCTTTTAGAGCTCTTACAACTCTGGATTTAGAGAAAAGAAATGATCTCATCTTAGAAAAACAACTCCAAAGCTCACGCAGACTGAACTTTCGAGTGATCCAGAGTTGCTTTGGGACACAAGAGCAACCACGTGGGATGAGGCACCAGATTAAGGCAGCACTGGGACCCTGAGCTCCGTATGGAAGCAGATCAACACTGTCTATTGTTGTTGCTACTAAGCAACTATTAAGTTGCTATTAAGTGATATCTACTTAAATTTAAATTTTAATAGACATGCCACAGAAGCATAAAAGTTGGCAAGGTTGGGCAGAGTTTGTACATGGTTATAAGGTGTTTTTAAAAAATTCTTCAGAAAAACCTCTCAAAAAGCTTCTAAAAATAAGATTTTTAGGGCTAGAGATTTAGCTCAGTGGTTCTGGTGCCTGCCTAGCAAGCACAAGGTCCTGAGTTCGATCCTTGGTAACCACATACAGCAATGCCAAGGATGGTGGCTCAGTCCTGTAATCCCAGCACTTGGGAGGCAGAGGCAGAAGGACTGCTATGAGTTCAAGTCTTGCCTGGGCTATATGGTGAACTCAGGGCCAGCCTGAACCACAAAGTGAGACCCTGTCTCACAAATAAATACATAAACAAATACATACAAATAAGGTTTTTCAGTAGAATATGGACAAAGAAAGAGAATAGACAAAACCACCACCACCACCCACCACAGGTCTTTTTTTGTTTTGTTTTTCTTTTTAGTACTAAGGACTGAATCCAGGGGCTCTCTACCATTGAGCTATAGCCTCAACTTTTTTTTTTTTGAAGCAGGGTCTTGCTAAATTGCCCAAGTTGGCTCAAATTTGAGATTTTCCTGTTTCAACCTCTGGAGGATCTGAGAGTAGTCATGTACCGTCATGTCTGGCTAAAACACCTTTGAACAATGTTTCTCGTTTGGGGCTCAGGAATTTGGGCAGGGAGCAGCAGGGTGATTCCATTCCACGCGGCAATGCAGAGGTCACAGGTAGTATCCAGGGGGTGGACAGGCTGAAGGGGCCAAGATGGATTCCCTTACACACAGCGGTAGCTGGAATCCTAGGCTCGATCTTGGCATGAAAGCCTCACGTGGCCAGACATCCCACTGGCAGCTCTAGACTTCCCGAGTGGTGTTCCAGACAATGCAGCAGTCACTGACCGCCTTGTATGACACAGCTCAAGAAGTCTCATGGCCCAGTTTCTGTCATACTCTACAATGTTGACAAGCCCACTCAGATTCAAGGAGACGTTTATTTTAAAATCCAGAACCTTTTCTCCAGTTACGCTGTTTTTTAAACATTCAAAAATTGCATAAAGGCAATTTTTCTGAGCCTTGCACTAAATATATATATTCAAAATGTTCTGAAAATGATCCAGAACTACTTTTCTGAAAACTGGTCAAAACAGCAGGGTTGTAACACAATAGTTTTAAATAGATTTGAGACTTAAAATCAGCCACAACCTCTACCGTTATTACAAAATTTTGAACCAACAAAGCCAAAATGTTTGTCAATGACCCACTCACCCCTCTTACACAGCTGAAGCCTTTGGAAACCTTTAGGATCTCACTGAGGCTACTGTCTTTGAGGAGTAAATGTCAGATGAAATGGCTCGGAGGTGCATTTTCAAGTCTCAAACCAAGACAAAGGAACAACCAACTGTGAAGGATTCATATCACAATCACTCCAGGGCAATGGTTGCAGTCTGGGAAGGTGTATCCTCTTCCTCTTTCCAAAGCACGCTTATTTGGCAGTGGCTAAAGACACTTTTTACTGTCCTGACCGAGTGGCATGTCATGAAGAGGCCAGGGATGCTGCTCAACATCTCCTAATGCATAGGACACTGCCCGTAACAAGAAAAGGTAAACACTAAACCCTCATATCAATTGTACAGAGTAGGCATGATTACCTCCATTTTACAAATGAGGAGACCAAGCCCTCTTGCCTGAGGTCCCAAGGTACCTGAAGCAGGGAGCAAGGACCTGAGTTTCAAGACTGGGTTTCCCTACCTCACATCTGGTCAAGTCTAGTCCATCCTCACTGTAGCAAAATATAGCAGGGAAGGGATATCTTCAAACATTCTCCTCTTCCCAAAATCCTAACACTGTACAGTTCTTTCTAGTGTTTTTCATTTGGTAAAATATTTAAAGGGCCTACATATTCATCAAATAAAATCTTATCACGTGAATGTAATCCTTAACACTTTTAGGCTACAGAAAACGCACACTCTTTAGATTCAGGATGCACTAGGCAGTCTGTGAGCTC
>PVIC010009730.1:0-44942 GCA_004025085.1 Thryonomys swinderianus
AAAAGGAAAAGTAGGACCAAGCTTTCTCATGTCCTCAGTTCCCAGATGGCCCCACGGTCCCCACCTGAGTGGACCCGGAAATGCCTGTTTGCTGTCCAGTCGTTTCTGACTTTCTTTTCATCTCACGCAGGCTCCTCGGGGCAGGAGCCCTCACATCCTGAGTCCCTGTGGCCTGGATCCCCGGATCAGCACCCGTGGGGCACACTGGAGACCCAGCACTCTGTGACCCTGAGGTTTGGGGGACACCCACACCCAGACACAGCCGTCACGGCCCTTTGTCCAGGACCAAGGTCTGTCAGTGCCCGGGGATCATCCTCCCCTCTCTCTGTCCTGCTGACCATCACGTCAGGTTTTGTGCCAGTGCTGTGTGGTTCTGCCCCTGCAGCTTCGCGGTCTGGCTTGAAGGCTGGGACTACGATGCTGCCTGCTTTACTCTGGTTGCTCTTCTGGGTCCTTATAAGTTTTAGGGCTGTTCTTTCCAGCTCAGTGAAGAGTGCTCCTGGTGTCTGTCACGGTGTGTCACAGGGGGGCTTTTCAGAGTGGCTGCATCTCAAGCGTGATGCTGGGATGGAGGGTGAGTGATTGTGGGTTGGTTTGGGGCTGCCCTGAGGCAGGAGCCTGGATAGAGTATGGAAGGAGCAAAGAGAGGCCGTTAAGACCCCTGGACTTGCTTCTTTGCTGCCTTCTCCCGCAGCGACTGTCTCTGCCCTCTGCCACCCAGCTTGCCGTGGGGCCAGTGGACTGAAACCTCTGAACTGTGAGCCAAAGAAAATGCCCTCCTTCCATGCTGGGTGTCGGGTATTGTGTCCCGGCCATGAGGAAGTGGCTGAGGCAGCATCTCACGGGGACTGCATTTACTCTGTAGAAGAGCTTTGGCAAAACGGCCACTGTACTGGGCCTGGTGCTGCCGTCCCACAGGGGCGATTCTCTTCTGGCCTCTCCAGTCTCCTTCAGAACTTTCGGTCCATCACGAGGCCTTTCGCCTCCCTGGTGAGGAGTTTTCTCGCTTGGAAATGACAGAAAGACAGGGAGAGTCGCCAGATAGAAAGAAAGGGTGTGAGGCAGACATGCTCCGGGAGAGAAGCACCACGAGAGGTGAGGTGGAGGCGCCACGGGAGGAAAGTCCTGCGGTCTGGACCGGCCAGGTCCCTGGCAGCAACCAGTGACAGGAAGACGTGGCCCATGCACCAACGGCCGCCGGCTGAGCATGCTGAGCGCTATGCTGAGCACTTAACATTTTCAAGCCCTAACGAGGGCACAGGTGCTTCACCCTCCCTGTTCTAGATGGTAACTGAGGCCTGAGCAAGATGGAGACGCAGCAAAGACCAGGGCACTTCTGTCCCCTAACAACAGTCCGGGGTGCTGCCTTTTCAGTCCACAGAGACTAACCCAACTCCTCCCCTGCACTGGGGACCCTCAGCCTGCAGGAGGGGTGGTGGGGGAGGGACTGGCAGGTGGAGCCCCTCCACCTCTCCAGGCTGTTTTCCTGCCAGTTCCTTGAGGAAAACAGCTGGTCAGAGAGTGTCCCAAGTGGTGGCATTGGGGAAAATGTAAAGGCTTTGCTATATTTATGCGCAGGGGGAGCTGCTGGTAACTGAAATGTACACACTGGCCTCAATTACCAAATGAAACACAAGAAGCACATCAGAAAAAACCATATCAAAACCACCCACAGTTTTCAAGTGGTAACCAGAAAAGAAAAGTGTATTTTTACAACAGACAATGATTTCACTGGACCAACCAAAAATGAAACAGTTAAGTCATAAAGTCCCCAGGAGACACCAGAGATGCCAGGAAACTGCCCTGTGAGTCTCACCTGATAAGAACAAGCTTCACTTTGGATGGGGCCGTCTTGATGATGGCGGACGCACTGTGATGGCTCCTTCCATACAGGGTCTGATTGTTTATCTGTTTGGGAAAAAGAAAGCGCACTTGTAAAAGTTTAGTCTGCATAGTTATGTATAAATATAACTGTGTACATGTCTGTATCCTGGCACACATGCAGATATTTGTAATTAAAAAGGGAAATCCATTTGCTTTTTTTTTTTTTTTTTTTTGAGATAGAGTCTTGCTTTGTAGTTCAGGTTGGCCCTGAGCTCACTATGTAGACCAGGGAGCCTCAAACTTAGCAATCCTCCTGCCTCTGACTCCTGAGTGCTGGGATGACAGGCGTGAGCCACCACACCCAGCACTGTGGTGTGTGGTACTGATATTGTTGTAGGTGGTTACTGGGAATCGAACGAGGGACCTGGCGGTTCCAGGTAGATGCCGGAACTACTGAGCTAAAAATCTTCAGCCCCACTCACTTTTTATTCTTTGTCAGTAGATTTTTTTTATTACATATTCAATTTCACAGATGGATACTGGGGTGTTTAACATTTTTATGTACTCTTCATTCAGCTTTGGAAGTTCATATGTATCTAGAAATCTCTCCATTTCTTCTATGTTTTCCATCTTATTGGATCCACTCACTTTTGTATGTGCTAAAACATTAATATTGTCTTCTGGCTGTGGATGGCCAGTTTGGCTAGTGTCACTTGTTTAAAATGCTACCAGTCCTTCAGGGTATGCTTTTGATTCCTCTGTTGTGCCCAGGGCTGGCTCTGGATCCTTCGCTCTGTTCCACCAGTCTGCATGTCTGCTCCATGCCGGTTCCCACGCTGCTTTTATCACAGTGACGTTGGAATGACTTGAAGTCTGCGACTGCACTGTCTCTTGCTTTGCTCTTGATGCTGGGACGGCTTTTGCCACTCCGGTCTCTTCTGCTTCCACGTCCATTTCAGGACTCTTTTCTCTAGCTCCATGAAGAGTGCCATGGTACTGTGACTTGGATGCACAGTCACAGTCTACCCACCGATTTGGGAGCATGGCCATTCTGATAACAGTGGTTTCCCCCTCCTCATGGAGAGGGTCACCTCCCCATTTTCTGGTGTTTTCCTTGTCATCTATTCTCAGGGTTCTATCCTTTTCATTATAGAGGTTTTTCACTTCCTTGGATGAATTGATTCTGAAGTAGTTAACTTGTTTTTAAGCTATTGTGAATAGGATTGCTTTTGTAGTTTCTTTTTTGATGGGTTCATTGTTGGCATATGGGAACATTCTTCACTGTTACATATTTATTGCCCCTTCTACTCTGTAGAATTTGTTTAATAGTGTTAGGAGTCTTTTGATGGAGTTTTTGGGTCTTCCATGTAAAGTGTTATGACATCTGTGGAAAAAAGCAATCCTTCTATGTTCAGAGGCAAGTCACAGGACAGTGACCGGACCGTGGCTGTGTGACACTGGGTGGGTTAGAGCTGGTGTGATGCTAAGAGGTGAGGCTGGTGGGAGGAGGTGGGTCCTGGTGGGTGGGGCCTGGGAGTGTGTGTGTGTGTGCGCGCGTGCACATGCATGTATCCTTCCTCTCCCTGGCTTGCTACTTCCCACTGTTTACCACAAACTTTTTCTCTTCTTCTATTCTACCCTGCCTTGCAGCCAGCAACTATGGATGGAACCTCTACACACCGTGTGCTAAAACTCTTCTTTAACTCTGAGGTGTCAGGTATTTTTGTCCCAGCAAGAAGAAAGTAACAAGACAAAGTGTTGTTCTGCATCTGTTGAGATGATCATGTGATTTTTGTTTCTGCTTCTGTGTATGTACTACAGTTATTTATTTGCATCTGTTGAACCATCTTTGCATCCCTGGTATGAAACTTTCTTGGTCATGGCATGAGATCATTGTAACAATTTGCTGCACTGTTTGCCTGTAGTTTTTTGGTAGCCTTTGTGTGGTTTTGGTATCAGGATAATAGGAGCTTCCAGGACTGAGTTTATCAATATTACTTCCTTTTAAATTTCACTGAAGAGTTTCAGGAATGTTGGCATTATTTGAGGTGGTAGAACATAAGTGTTTGAAGTAGTTTCTATGAATCCTCTGGATTTCAGTGGTGGTGTTGTGATTTCTCCATTTTCATTTACAATTTTAGTGTTGTGAATTTGTCTTCCCTTTTGTAGAAAGTTTAGCTAAGGGTTGATCAGTCTTGTTTGTCCTTTCAAAGAGGCAACTCTTCTTATCATTGACCCTTTGTATTGCTTTTTTAGTCTCATTTCATTAACTTCCACTCTGATCTTTATAATTTCTTTCCTTTTATTAATTTAAGATTTGGACTGCTCTTGTTTTTCTAGGACCTTGAGGAGGTATTTATCTGGAATCACTCTATTCTTTCCCCTTTAGCACTCTCAGCTATGAACCTTTCTTTGGTGTGCTGTGCTTCCTCTGTCACTTGATTCTGGAGCTGTTATGCTTCTGTTTTCTTCTGTGGTCCACTTTTATTATTCAGTAGTGTGTTAATCTCCAAGTATTTGTAAGCTTTATTTAATATAAAAAATTTCACACTGAAGTGAAACCTGAGTAGTTTTAACTGTGTAAGCAGTTTTTCTATTTCCCAATCCATAGGCAAAACATTCCAGAGAAAACTCAGTAAGTAAATAGGAAGACTATGAAACACTTTATGCACAGTTCACACTGTCACTTACTCTGTTACCAAAGAGCTGCTGTTTCTGAGCACTATTCGCTAAACAGCAGATAGGGAGGCCTTCCAAGTGTAGAGCAGGCAAAAGACCATCCATATCTTCCCAATCTGTGTATCATTTATGATCAGCACGGCAGCTACCATCTACCGAGGACTCAGTCTGTGTGACGCTGCCAAGTCTTCACCAACAATTTCTCCTCTAATCTCAGCACAACCAGTATTATTTGCTTGCATGAGGTCATGAAACTAATATTCTGAGGCTAAATGATTTGCCCAAGGAGGAATAGCTATCTTTTTTTGTTTGTATTGAGACAAGGTCTCACTACATAGTCTAGGGTGGCCTCATCAAACTCACTGTGATCCTCTTGCCTCAGCCTCCTAAGTGCTGGTATTACAGGTGTATAACACAACTCTCAGCCAATTGCCACTTAAAGAAATCTGTCATCCAAGGGCACACACAGTGTAATAAATAGTATGGCTCCCTAAAAAATAAAATCAGATGACTTCTAAAGGTTATCTTTATAAGCACAGTTGTTACATGAACTCTGAGGAAGAATAAAAGGCGCCAGCTGCCTTTCGTCCTCAACAAATCCCAAAGGAAATGCTCAGCAGCTGACTTAGGGTGTTCAAGTCCCAAAGACTATTTCTCCTCATGCAGATGAACCGCACCTGAACAGTAACGGGACCTTGAGATTGTTTCTACTGTGTGAATGTATAGACTGAATTTTTAGCCTTTGAGACCCAAGCCAGAGGAAATCATTAACACTTGTCATTTTGGGGTTAGTAGTGTCCTTTCATAACAGGAAAGGCCAAGTGGACACTTAGATTCTCTAGACACTGGAAATCCTTATAGTCTACTCATTTTCAGTGACCTAGAAAGAGAAACCGAGCCCCTTCCCCAAAGTCAAGGATGGAAGAACTCAGATGCACTCGCCTCGATAGGGCCTGCAGTGGCGGGAGGAGCCCCAGGGCCTGCAGTGGTACTTCCCACACAGCCAGAGCACACCTGCCGTCTCAGCCTGGGACCCACAACCCTCCCCAGGGACCACCACAGGCCAGAGGATCCTGCTCGTGGGTGTTTTCCAGGATTAGTAATGTCCCCTGTGTGGCGAGGGCTGGTTTAGATTAACCCGGAATAACCTATACTTTATCCCATGTCTCTTGTGCCCAACTATGAGAGGTGAACATGCATCACCGAGATGAGAAAGCCAGGCCAGGGGAGAGGGGCGTGGCTGCAGGATCCTCGCCAGCCCAAGGCTGCTCCTCCCAGCCGGGGACCATACCTCTGACCCTGTCTTCCCAAACACTTGGCACGGTGCTGGGCAGCCTGGCTTGGGTGACACTTGGGGCCACAGCCGGGCTGTGTGGCATGGAATGGGGGCTCTGTGGCAGAGATGAGATGCAGGGAACCACGAGTTGCATCCTCACTGTGTGCACATTGACTGCCTGCCGTGGAGGGGCAGGAATCACTAGTAATCACGTGCTGCTCTAAGCAGTTACTAGTCACTGACCACTCTGCTCTGTGGCCTCTGGCCCCAGGTATCTTAGGGTAAACAGTTTACTTCTCCCAGGTTCTGATTTCCACAGTCCAGCAGCTGACAACAGCCCTGCGGGGGGTGCCGCTGCGTCCCTGTGAACTTCCTGCACAGCTTGGTTTCTACTGCTGTCCTGGGGGAAAAGCGATGTGAGCTCAGTCTTGATGGCAGTACATTACACTCTGTAGCAGAAGTAGAATTAGGGTTAATCCAGTGAAGATTCAACAAAAGAAATGGATGTAAATCCTTTCCTAATACTGAGCAAACTTTCACTTCAGAGATCTTTAATGAGACGTTTCAATAAAATTAATTATTCAAAAATACCATGAGAAGATAGGTTTTCAACTACCCTTAATTTTCCACAGTTCAACTGAACATGAATATAAATTTTTGCTGGGAAGCCATTCAATTAAACCCACTCAAAAGACGTACCAAATTAGAAGTAAAACTTAATTAAGAAGCTAGGATTGAAATTATTAATTATACAAAAATTAAAATTTAGTTTAAGTAACAGATTTGCATGAAGATTAAACATCATGTCATGATTTATTTATATTCAACAATACCCGACTAGTGTTTTTTTTAAAACAAAAGAATTTATTATGAAAGTGATTATTAGAAAACTGAGTAAAAATTTTAATGTTGATAACAGAATCTCAAAACTTCCTTATTGCCGCTTTCAAATATGCTCTAATTTCATGTTTCAAAACATTAAAATTTATAGTTTAATTTTTTTCTTTTATTAATTCTTTATTGAATAAAACACAAAGCAGAAAAAGAGCAAATTGTATTTATAATGATGAACAATTTTATAGTTGACCCTGAGCACCAAAAAATTAAAGAAAAAGGAAAAAAAAAGTCTATCCTGCTAAATTTGTAATGGGAAAAAATACAGCCAGGAAAGGCAGGTCACACCTGGACTGGGCGGAAGGGTCACTGTGAGTCTGAGGCAGGCCTGCACAGAAGACCTGTCTCAAAAATTTCTTTAACAAGTAGGGAAACCTCATGTGTCAGATTCCTGCAGGGCATCACAGGACTCTTCCCCTGGGCACTACTGGCCCTACACCAGCCCCAGGCAGAACATGCCGGCACCCGCTTGTTCTGTTCCCAGAGCAGCACGGAAGCAGAGAGATTGCCGGAGCCAGCTCTTTTCTCACTTCCTCGTGAACTGTGTCTGAACAACTTCTTTAGTAGCGAAACCTGCCCGTCAGGCCTCCACGGTCTGGGGCACCAGGGCTGCTAGCTGTGGGCGGCAGGGGGGGCAGCCTCTGGTCAGCCTTGCTCCAAGGCTTCAGCTGCCTGTGGTCCACTACAGGGTGAAACTGTTTGATGGAAAATTCCAGAGATAAACAATCTGTAAGCTTTTATTTGGCACCGTCCAGACTAGCAGGACTCATCCATCTGTCTGTGTGTCCACAGTGCGAGCCTCCCAAGTGCTCACGCAGAGCTGTCTGTGACAGGAGGGACTGGGCTTGAGTTCAAGGCAGCATGTTACCTAATGAGGACCGAGTGAGTGCGATGTGGGCAGAGGTGCCCCAAGTGGAGTGTGAGGCCCAGGGGCACCCAAGAGACCCCTGCTGGATAGTCCCAGAATGCCGTGACAGTACCACTTCATCACCGTGTTGCTAATCTCGTCGCGCCTGGTGTATGAGCTTGTCGCATGTAATATAAGGAAAAGCCCACAGTGTACACAGGGTTCCGTATGCTGTGGTCTCCAGCTGCCCGCACAGTGACGGGGCCAGTGTGGAAATTTCCATTGTGGGAAGAACGCACGGCACAGAGATAAGCTGTATGTCGTGGCTGGTGCAAGAAAGCCCTGGGAACCCACAGTGTCCTTCTTGCCCGGCTGCACTGGTCACCAAGGTGGCGGTGAGCAGGCCTGCGGCGGTGGGGCTGACAGAGGGGGATGGCCGAGGAGCCCTGAACTGGCAGGTGAGAGCGGAGAACTGCAGAGAACCGGCCCTTCTGGGAGACACACTTTCCCCTGCACAGCTTCTCCCTAGTTATTACTTTCTTTACGTTTTTCCTCAGTAGTCAGTTTCTCCCATCACGCTCGCTTTCATTTTCTGGTTACACTGTGCACAGGAGCTCAGGACAGTCTCCTCAGGGGCCTGGGCTCCCCTGAGCTCTGGGGGACAGCAACCAGGGCTGCAGGCGGAGAGTTAGGGCCCGTTGCTCCTCTAGGCAACACCACTAGGAGTACAGACTTTTCTCCCTAAACAGAAGCATAACTAAAAAAATCCAAACTCGTCCCCTACAAGCCGGTTACAGGGCAAGCAACAGTGAGCCTCGGGGCTACGCAGCAGGAAGCAGACGGCGCGGCAGTCACCACACACTGCTTACAGCCCTCAGTGCCAGGCGACTCAGAGACCTCCTCTCTGCAAGGACATGCTCAAAGGACTGTCTCCCTTCTCCGCCCCTTTGAGACTGTGCAGTCCCCCGCCGGCTCTGCTGGTGAGCTCAGAGGCCCAAGAGCCAGGAAGAGCAGAACCAGCGGAGAGAAGCAGCCCTGACGCACTGGGCTCCTTGGAGCCTGCGCCGACCGCCAGCCGGAGACCCCCCCCCCCCCCCCCAGGTAACGACTGCCCAGACCTGTGTCAGAGGAGCCAGCCATCCCGACCCTGCGGTCCTGCCCAGTATCCTGCGGAGGCAGAGGCTTCAGAGGGACCGCTGCCTGCGATCCAAAGCACCACTCGACAAAGGGAGCGCTGCGCTCCACGGAAGCACAGTTCCCAGAAGAGTGCCGTCTCCCTGAGCAAGTCCTTCGCGCAGACCGGGACGGACTCCACGGGACCAGGGACAGGTCAGCCTGTCTCTCCCTTCCAGGGCCTTGTGCCCAGGGGCCAGCCTGTGTGCGAAGCTCAGAGCTCCTGCAGACTCCAGAGCCATAAGCCGGGGGCTGGGAAGAAAGCACAGGACGGGCGCAGGGCAGGGTCATCTGCAGGCTTCCGTGCAGCACTTACTTTTGTCAGGTTGGAGCCATCTGTCTTCAAAGAGCGCCGCTCTGAGATTTCACTGAAACGTAAGCGCTGCTGCGCTCTGCCCCACGTGATGCCTTTGCTGGCATAAACATGGGATCCTGAACTTTTACATTATTAGCTCTGAAGGGTGCTCTCTGGTAATGAACATACAGGAAAAGGGGAAAATAACCTCACTGTAACTGTGACATCCGTGGCTCGCCTGTTATGCAAATTATTGGTTTCCCATGGGGGTACTTTATTACATGGGCCACTTGGGGCAGTTACTGCATTAGGAACCACACTTTATAAAATCCCATCCGGGTAAGATAGGTAATGGCCCAAAAGAGACAATCTAGAGGATGAAAACGTTCAGCTGCAAATTATCTATGGACACAAAGTAGCTAGTGATTTATTTATTACTGTGTACTACTTTTAGACCACATTTAGGTCAGGAGATTTCAGAAATAACTGCTGGGCACAAACAGAGAGTACAGGACAAACTCCGGACGAAGCTAGGCTTTGCCAGGAGCAGCTAAAAGTACTGCCTCGGGCACCTGCCTGCTTCCCTCCGAGGGGTACCACCAGCTGGCATGCTCTCAGCCACCTGCCTAAGGGGCATGGCTGGGCTGTGCCAGGCTTCACTCTGGCAGTGAATGCCGCAGCCAGCACGCGGTCCAGGGGAGGAGAATGGCCCAGTCGCGCAGCACCCACGCTCACCTCCAGCAGCTCGTCCCCGATGCGCACCCTCCCGTCAGTGGCGGCGGGGCTCCCCGGCTGGATCCCCACCACGAAGATGCTCAGGAGCGACCGGTCCTTGTTGCCTGCCAGGCTGAGGCCCAGGCCCTGCCGGTCCTTCTCCAGCTCGACGATGAGTAGCTCACCGGGCAGGTCTGCATATCTCTGCCTGATTTTTTCTATAAAAAGAAAGAAAAAACATTTAAGAAACTCAAGAGAGCAGTTGGCCCTATGGTGGGGAGATGCCAGTGGCTTCTGCCCTGCTGCACGCTATCGAGTGCTGCCCTGTGGGGTGGCTGTGGGCCCGTGCGTCACAGGCTGAAAGGGCTTGCCGGTCACTGCAGCCCGTCTGGAGCTGCTCGCGCCTTGGGGTGCTCCCAGCCTGGGCCTTGCATGGAGTTCCGGGGTCTGCACAGAGGGGGAGATCATGGCCCCTATGCCACCAGGGCAAGCGGATAGCAGGCTCTGAGCAGCAGTGCTGTGCCACACGGCCTGAGCCTGGAGGCAGTCGTGAGGCCACTGCTCCTACTCTCAGGGATGAGGGTCTGTAGGAAAGAAAGTCAGCACTGTATTCTAAAGCATAGTTACATTTAACGATGTGCTCGGATACACAGGCACATGTGTGTGTTTGCCAGCATCAAACACGGGGAGCATGTGGGGAAGGAATGACATCCCCAGCACCGATACGCAAGCCACGTGGGCAGAAGCGGGGCAGCTGGGAAGGGGCCCACGGTTAGCCCCAGAGCAGCGCTCCCCTGTGGGTCCTGGGCCCGCAGAAAGACTCGTTTCCAGAAGCTGAGATGGCCTTAGGGCACGCAGCCCTCCGGAGGCTCTCTCCTCTCACCTGTCCTCCTGGCGAGAACGAAGCAGCTGACAGTGGGGGATAGAGACAGACTCAGACCCTCCTGGGACTCTCCGCTCCGTCCAGTGCTTCACTTGGCGTTTCGTACATGGACTCCCAGGGCAGCATGCAGGGCCAAATTTGAGCTCAGAGAGTGCAAGGAGGGCGGGGGAGGAAGCCACGGGGCTATGCGCCACCCTCCAACCCAAGGAACTGGGTTTGGAGTAGCAGGTTTCAAGCAGCAGGACTATTCACACACAGATCTGCCTTTTCTAGAAAGAATAAACCTGCTCCCCAAAGAGTCTAAAGAGATCTTAAAAGATTTGCAGAAAATTGGGCCAGAGATTTAGCTCAGTGGAGATTTAGCTCAGTGGTTCCGGTGCCTGCCTCGCAAACTCAAGGTCCTGAGTTCTATCCCGGTAACCACATACAATGCTGGGCATGGTGACTCACGCCCACCAGCAATCAGTACCACATACCACAGTGCCAGGCGTGGTGGCTCACGCCTGTAATCCCAGCACTTGGAAGGCAGAGGCAGGAGGATTGCTGAGTTCGAGGCTTGCCTGGGCTACATAGTGAGCTCAGGGCCAGCCTGAACTACAAAGCAAGACCCTGTCTCAAAAAAAAAAAAAAAAAAAAAAGATTTGCAGAAACTTTAGTAATAAAGAACACAGTCTGCAAAATACAGCATGAGGAAGGGACTCACAATGCAAGAAAGCAGCAAATGGACCAGGGGCTTCATGGTCGGCTGCTGGGAATGAGAGCCTGCCGGAGGCTGAGGGAACAGGTGCGTGGAGCAGGATGCCCACAGCACCCAGAGCTCAGCCAGCCGGGCCACAGTGGCAAGCTGACAAAATGCTGCTTTATCAGGGAGCGAGAGCCCTTCATGGCGCTACCCTCTGGCAATCTGAGAACAGCAGGGCTACAAGAGATCTCCTAAAAGAGCGGGTGTCAGGCACAGGGTCACCAAGGAGAGGACAGGGCAGCACTGCCAGTGACACAGGAGCCCTGGGGCAGCAGTGGCAGAGCACACCAGCGTGACCAGGCTAAGTGGCGCCATCCTGGCCAGCCCTTCAGGGAAGCCAGCACTTAGCTTTCCTCTGTGCTACTTCCGGGACTGGCAGGGCAAGAAAATACAAGAAACAAAAGCTTTGTCACACCTCAGGAAAGAATAGGGTAGTGACCTTTTGAAGACATGGGGAAGACTAAGAAGGTGGTGAGATTGAGGAAGTAGATACAAGAGAACCTCCAGCTCTCGGTTGAAAGAGGCTCAGTTCTGAGCAAACGCAGAACACACAGGAACGGACTGTTTGGCCACAACAAAAACATCAGTAACACAGAGAGAATCCATGTTGCACAGGCTGCGTTCTTAGAACATAGCTCAGTAATACAAAACACTGTGAGTTGACTATAAAAATATAGTTTTTAAAATCCTCTATGTTTACAAATAAGTTGGTATTAGCAAAAAGCCTACGATATGAAAATCACAATTCTGGGTTTCCATTGTGACAGAGACAGTTAAAGTGAAATGTGGAATGCTAATTCTCACTGAGTAATCCACCAGACAGTACGAATAGTTAAAACAAAGCAGTGAGTTAGATGTGTGACGCAGGAAGGTAGAAAAAGAGCTGTGGAACAAATGCACAAGAAAGGAGAAAAACGGCAGGGAGGCGTCTGCTGCGGGCAGAGCTATCAGGACAAAAGGCAAAATGAAGCAATATAGAACTATCACACGAAGATCAATGAAACTAACAACCAGTTCTTTATTCATAATGTATAAATGTACTGAAATATCATGTTATTCCATTAGGATGTATGATTTTGTATTTATGTAGCAGTTAGAACTTTAGTTAAAAAAAGAAAAATTTGTTTTTAGAAAACAGCGAGACTGTAAAAACTGAACAAAAAAAGACATGATATAAATAAATTATTCAACTAAAAAAGGGAAATAACATCTGACGTGTTTTTAATCTATTATTATTATTATTATACGTTTTTGACACGGGGTCTCGCTTTGTAGTTCAGGCTGGCCCTGAGCTCGTTACGTAGCCCAGGTCAGCCTAGAACTCAGAAATCCTCCTACCTCTGCCTCCCAAGTTCTGGGATTATAGGCATGAGCTTCTTGCCTGGCTTGACAGGTTTTTTTAAAAAGATAAAATGATGGTGAGCAGCACTGTCCATATGAACTATATAGTGGTGGAGCTAAAAACAAATATGACAAGCATATTTTTCAAAAAATGTTCAGGTTCATATTTACTATACGAGTAAATGTAAATCTACAACAGATTAGTAATTTTTAAAGAAACTGAAATAGATAATATTCTTTCTCATTAAAAAAAAAACCCTCAGTGCTAGTTTTATACCTCAATTCTATAAGATTTCAGGTTGTTTCCCTGAGTTGTTCTAGAACATGAGGCTGGTATAATCCTGATTGTAATTCTCTTAACAGATAAACACAAGTAAAAAGATTATACTTATATTTAACTTATCACTAATTTTTCTGAAAAAGCTAATTTGAGTACATAAAAAGTGTAAATGTATTTCTCTGGAACAAGTAGTATTTGACCTTTTTTAAAATAAAAAAAACATCATATGATTGATCCTAAGGAAACAGTGGAAGGGCGTACCCCAGAAATGCAAAGGCTTATCAGGAAGGCTTTCAAGAAGAGTCAACACATTACTAACTAAAAGAAGTTCCAAGATCATACTGTGAGATGGATAAGAGCATTTTATTTAACTATACCTATTTAAGATAAAAAATAAAACATCTGGCAAAACAAAATAGAAGAGTTTCTTTCCTTCCTTCCTTTTTGGTACCGGAGATCGAACTTGGGACCTTACACTTCCAAGGCAGGTGCCAGAACTACTGAGCTAAACCCCCAGCCATAGAAAAGTACTTTTTACACATAAATTTGCAAATAGAAAAAGAACACAAGAAGGTATTTTCAGTAACTTAATCTAATGAAGAATTAGTATCACAGAAGGTCCACAAATGAAGCAGAGGATGCCAGCAGCCCTGACAGACATCTGGGCAAACACAGGTGTGTTCACGCAACACAGTGTCACGTAGAGGTGCGTGGTAAGCTCAGTTCAAAGAGAACTACAAATTGGCTTGAGCCGAAGTGCCAGAATGGGGAACTGACACTGGGCACCCCATGGTCAGAGCCTGCTGCTGGGTGTGTATAGGTCTTTGGGGTCTGGCTGCGCCCTGGCCCCATACACTTATGACCTAAGCAGCTGAATCCCTTACAGTGTGAGCTGAATCCAACCTCTCCTTCTGTAAAACTTGGCTTTTGGCGTCACGTCCAGCACAAAAGGAAAGTGACTGAAGAGCAAACCTGGCACCAGGAGGAGGGAGCTCTCTGCAAGGACCATCCTGACCATCCTGTGACTGAGAAGCGCTGCAGTGGTTTGTGGGAAGGTGGCGAGGTCTGAAGAGGCTGGTGGAGGGGCCTTGGAGTGCTGTCAGCTGAGGCAGATGGTGATTCCGGTCAGAGAGCACAAGACCAGAGGCTGAGAGGCATGGACAGTAAAGGCCACGCTCAGCAGGAAGAAGGGTTCCTGGGCCAGCTGGGCTAGAGGCTGTGTGTGTTCTGCTCAGCACGCTGCCCACCTCCTTAGACTCTGCAGGGATTGAGAGCCAGGGTGGTGAACTGCTCACCATCGTGCAGGAAAGCCCGCAGGTGCGGCCGCGGCTGCTGGCTTGAGCCCGGCTATCTGTCTGGCACACACCTGCGCACTTGCATACTGGAGTCTGGCCTAGAAGGTCCTTGTGTGGGGGAGGCACAGATGTCGTCAGAGCTCAGAGCACAACTCCTGATGACGCCATTGGGTCTGCGGAGGTCACAGTTGAGGACAGAAACCACAGACACGTGACGGTCTCCTGGGGTGTGTCAGGCCATCCCTCCCTGCAGGAGTGGGAAGCTGACCTCCTGGCCACTGCCCTGTGGCAGGGCCTGTGCCAGGGTGCTCATCGACGCTCTCCCTGTCTCTTCACCTGCCCTGACCATCTAGCTGGGGTGCCACCCAGCCTGGCATCCACCTGGGAAAGGCATGCTGCTCCCTGGCAGGCCTGAGCTGTACCCCGGGGGACCTGCACCCTGACCAGCAGCAGGAGGAGGAGAAATAACTCGGAATGGACATCGACCCCCAGCTCCAGCCCCTGTGTGCACCCCTTGGCCTGCAATCTGAGTTTCCCCCGCCCAATGGGAGGGCTGCCCGCTGTCTACTGCGGTCCCCCATTGCGGGGTGATGGAAGATAAAGGAAAACTCAAGGAAGCTATGGGGGCTCAGGGGGAGCCATAGCCCAACTGCAACTTTGAAAACTCAAGGCACCACTTGCCAGGCTATATTTTGGTCCAAACTGAGAGAAAAGGCCATGCCCTCCCTGCCCAGGTGCAGCCAGGCTAGTGCCAACTGTCCTGCCACACAGACAGCTGGCTCCTTGGTGGGCCTGTGCACCTTGCTGCCCAGGCTGCTGGAAGCCTTTTCCCTTTGCAACTGGGGTGTGAAAAATTTCTATGGAGAATGAAAAATTTACTCACTTTACTTTTCATTAAAAAAAGAGGAGTAAAGAGTATCTTTTTACTTAAAGTCCATGGCTCCTCCTCTAAAATTAACAAAAATCCCAAAGGCTCAGATTTTTCTCCTACACAAAACACAAGAACATACCTACACACCCGTCTGCAAACTACACACTCACTGTTAGCTACAAAATACATCATGTGTCATAATGACCCAGAACCTGAGTTGAAGAACCGTGTGTCCGGGAGACATTTGTACTAAGCAGACGATCTTTTCATTGACAAACAGAGGAGGCGGAGTTAAGGTCAGCACGGTGGCCCGAGACAGCTGTAGAAGCAAGAGGGTCTCTCTCACCTCCTTTCTTGAGTTCTGAGGCCGGGGGTTTAGGAAGGAGTGTGCTGACCCTCTCTGGAGAGGCCCTTGCTGGCGGGGGACAGGCAGGCCCTCGTCTCTGTGGACCCATGGGACCAGAGGAGCTGCACAGGGGCCTTTTGAGGCCCCCAGAGGGTCACTACCGCTCACCTTTATGTCTCCAAGACTCCACATCTTCAAGCCTGGCGTGGAAAGCACCCACTGAGCTTGGGTAGGCTGGCTATGCTGTAATCCCAGCTACTCAGGAGGCTGAGGCAGGACAAGGGCAAGTTTGAGGGCAGCCAGTCTCAAAATAAAAACAAAGGCACGGAGGTGTCGCTCAGGTGCCCCTGGCTTCCACCCCTAGTACTGCAAGCAGCGTAAAACAGCTTTATTCTGTTTTAGGACCTCATTTCTGCATGAAAGAAAACGTGCCCGAGGCTTCTGCAGAAGGGGCGTGGGGAGCACGTGCTGAGAGTTTCTGCTTTGCTTCACACTTCCTTGTTCTTGGTCTTGCTCCCTGGGCTCCGTCTGCATCCCCGCGCAGCCCCCCTCAGCCCTTTCTTCACTGGTCTCCGTCCCACTCCAGGACGGTCATCTCCCAACTGCCCACTATGTATCTTCCATTTCGCTCTGTAAGTCTCTTGTGCTTTTCTCTTGCTGATCTGTCTTAGGGACCTCAGCCACGAGCCTAGCACGGAAAGGGAAGCTATCTCTTTCTCCTGCACTGCTAGAGCATGCCAGTGACGGGCAGGAGCTCCTGTTCCAGTAACCTGAGTGACACAGAGACCAGGGGTGGGGAGAACAGCCTGCTCCGTCCCGCCAGGCTCTGCTCAGGACCGGCAGGAACAGGCGCAGCAGAGGGCAGGGCCCTGACTCAGCTGAGTGGTCGGGCTGGTTCTAAACACGGGCCTTTCAGCCCATGGTGTCACCTGGAGAAGGGACTCTGGGCTGCTCACAGCTCTGGACCAAAGCATCGGTATGTCTTCCCTCTCTAAGAAAGACACTATGGTTTCTTGGAGGCCTCTATGTTCCTGTCACCACAGGTGACCCGGGGTTGCTAAGTAACACAACCCGCCTCCCAGGACAGACACCTCATTCAGGCTGAACCCAGGACTCCAATAGCAACGACTCAGCAATTTCAGAAGCACTTAGCTCCCTGGGCTGCTCCCCGGTAATAAAGGGAAAACATTTTTTTTTTTTTTTTTGGAGGCAGGGTCTCACTTTGTAGTTCAGGCTGGCCCTGAGCTCATTATGTAGCCCAGGCAAGCCTCGAACTCAGCAATCCTCCTGCCTTTGCCTCCCAAATGCTGGGATGACAGGCATGAGCCACCACGCCCGGCATTGTATGTGGTTACTGGGATCAAACTCAGGACCTTATGCTTGTGAGGCAGGCGCCAGAACCACTGAGCAAAATCTCTGGCCCAAGGGAAAAATATTTTTAAACATTATTCTTATCCATTGAATATGATAATGCTACTTCTTTACAAAAAAATCAGGTATGAAAAACATCTCAATCTCGTTGTTCCTATGTAGTAACCAACTTTTAATACTCTGAAAGTGCATGAAGATTTGGGAAGTAAAAACATAAAAGAAATCACAGCAATTCAGAGGAAACAATGTATAAACTCAAGCAGGCGGGAGGGAATGGCAAGTGAATATTTAGATCCAGGGAGAGAGAGCAGAAAGATGTGAGCGCAGGGCAAACACCTCTCTCACTGTGGCAGAAGGGCAAAGGCTCTTAGAGGATGAGCAGACGCTCTGCCCGGATGTGACACTGATGATGGCACAGGGACCTGTGGATGGAAACCTGTGACCCAAACACAAAACCTCAGAACTGAAATTAAACACAGCAACTGAAGCTCACAAACACACAGTTCACATGTGCGAGGTCTTCCTAGCGCTGCACCACCGAGGGCGGGGAGCTGGGGGGCACGACCATCACCCAGTTTTACAAATAAGAACCCGAAGCTCGGGGGACAGTGCTTCCATGAGCACCCCATGCTCACAGGCAATGCTTCTGGGGGTGGCGGGACCATGAGCCTTGAGGCTGATTGGTTGTTGAAGGTGGGGCCAGTGAGGGGTACCCTCCCTCGGCCCTCCTTTCTCTGTGTCTGGTCCACCGTGCTGTGAGCCTGGCTCCTTCACCAGGCCCCTCGGATGCTGCCCTGCCGTGGTGCCAGCCGAATGATGAAATCTGCACAAAATCGTGAGCCAAATTAAACTTTTTTTCTTTAAATTGCTATTATTTGGTATTTTGTCCTAGCAATGAGAAAAGTGAAAAGATAATTAGTAAAAAGCACAGTTGTGCTGAGTGTGTCACTGGTGCCAGGGTTACAGCGTGAAGTGATCCATGCATCTGCACAAACTGACCAGACGCCGGGAATGGGAAAGTGAGAAAACACAGTGAAGGCAAGGCAGATGCAGTAACATCCAGGTCATTATGGAACCAGGAAGAATCACACAAGGAAGTTCACTGACTCTTTATGATTGGGTTTGAAATTTTCTCAAACGAAAGAAAATAAAAGCTTCCTTCGAGTCCCGTAAGGGTGAAGACAGGCTGCGGGGCTTATAGCATGCTGGCAGGAGCCCGGGTTGAGCTGTTTGCCCACGATGCATGGTGTGACCGCAGCATGAGGACCATGAGGACACACATGGTGTCCACGCCTGCGGCAGAACAGTGGAAACACCAGTCCTGCTGCGGGGTCCACAGGCCCTGGTAGCTGGCTCCAGGGCTGGCCACATGCAGGCCAGCAGCTCAGCAGTGCAGACAAGTGGACAAGAGGAACTAGAAAAGTGGAACGGTGGAGAGAAAAGAGAGGCCAAACTGGCACACCGTGGTGGACACACTCTGAAGCACAGACTCAAGGGTGCCCAGCTGCGTTTTCAGGGTAAGAGCAGCATGGAAGCCGAGGTTCGGGCCTCAGCGAGTCAGAAGGACACATGGAGCTGACCGCATCCCAGGGGCTGGGCCAGGGCCACACGGACAAAGCGGAGCAGCCATGCTCTAGGCTGGCTGCCCATGCAGAGGGGTCACCCACATGGAGCGCTGCAGGGGCTAGAGCAGGGAAAAGGAGGCAGAGTCAGGACTTAGGGGCTGGAGTGACAGAAGTGGACACAAGCCGGGGAGCCATCATCTAAAAGAGATGAAAAGGAATCTTGGAGGTCAGAAGAGAAGTAAAGCTCTGTCGTACTGTAGAGATTCTGAACACCAGCCCAGCCAGGCATTGAGCTCCGTGCTGCACATGTCAGGGCAGGTCAGCGCGGGAGAGTGCTCGCGTTTGGGGCAGAGGTCTTGAGAGAATGAGCACGCTGGTTCCACTCCTCAGGCAGAGCGTCAGCTTCCGCCATCAGGAGCTGCATCGCGGAACCACACTAAGCTTGGAGGGGAAGAGGAGCCACTGCAGGATTCCCGAGCATGAGCACAGAGGGGCGGCAGCCTCGACACCCCGATTAGGGCAGGCTTAGGAGCCCAGCCCAGGGGCACAGGCCCTCAGGTCACCATCGAGTGAGGGCCTGAGCTGGGACCCAGGACAGGGTCCCCACTGACCCTGAGAGTCACTTCACAACACTGCTCAGCACTGCTCCATTAAAATGCCGACGCCTAACTCAGGGCCAGAGGAAAACTTGAAATGGTTTAAATGCACACAAACTGCTCAAAATAAAGCAGTGTGACCCTGTTCAGAGTAACATGTCTCTGTGCAAGCGCACAGAAGGAACAGGGACTCCCTGCAGACTGCCCCGTCCTCCGTCCTTCTGCTACACACAGCTCAATGCAAGATGAAAGAGACAAGAAGTCAAGAGAACGCAGAGCTGTGAACACACTTCTAGGACATGAAGCTGTCACAAAGCAAGAAGATTCTTTGTGATTAAATGTGTATATAAAAAAAAACTTTACAAAGCGATGAAGACAGCATCACGAGAATAATGAACGATTAACGGTGACCTGGAGTCCTGGACTAGCCACATGCACAGCACCAAGTATGCGTCCACCTGGAGCCCTGCGCTGCTGCTCAGCATGCTCCTCAGACCCCAGGCTGTGCCCATGCGCTGCTTTAGGAAGACACAGGGACCCAGTCCCAGAGGACGGCAGCCTGCAGTGGCCCCTGGACAGCCACGCCAGAGACCCTGTGCCCTGCTCAGCCCTTGCAGCAGGGACCCAGCCACCTCAGGTGGGGAGGCGGAGAGCGCCGAGAAGACACTCACATGCGTTTCTAATCTAGACAAATGGATGAGAAATATCAAGAAACTGCCTATGGAAGGGGCACTGAGTCAAGCATCTCGGGGCATGAAGAGCAGCGATGGGGTCCATGGCCTTTCGGTAGTGATCACAGTGTGAGTAGGATGCGACAGACAGGCGACCCCGAGGCCCCTGCAGCCAACCACAGCCACAGAGTAGAGGAGACAAAGGTGGACAGTGTCGCGGCAGTGGGAAGGGGGTGCTCCCGCTCTGTGAATGCGTCTGCAGCTGGTGTCACAGAACAGGGCAGAAGCCCGCCCTCTCTCCCGTCTCCAGAGACGCTTCAGAGAGCGGGGTGCTGCCAGCACGAGAGCTCGGCTGCAGTGCACCGGGCAGCGAACCGGGAGTGCTGCGGACGCACTGGAACCTGCTGCGGCAAGGAGCAGGCTGCAGCATGGTGCCGCCTTCCACGCCGGCCCACAGGCAGAAGTGCCCCTCCGCAGGGGACCTTCCCTGGGCCTCAGCGTCCATACCTCACGCGGGTAAAAAGCAGCTCTGGCTGTGGTAGATTATGTGTTAAAAATCAAGCAGAAGCCTACACACAACACGCACTGTCAGCCCCGCGATATTTCAAGAACACACGGGCACTGGGAGGTCCCCAGTCACACAGCAGAGTGCTGCAATCTTTGCTCCGAAATTTAAATGTGTAGCCCAGAGATGAATGGACTTCAGTCACAATCAGCAAAGAACCCTGAGGTGCCACTTTGTAATTCTGAAAAGCCTCCTTCTGCTTCCTGGGGTGATTTTTTACTGTTCTACCTGTGTCTACAAAATGCTGAATGTTTAGTTTTAAATTAATCAGACTAACCTGCCTCTAATGTGCATTGTCTTCCCTTTTTTATTTTGATGAAGCCACAAATGGCAACAAAAGTGCTAATAAATGTCCAAACCCACTCGATAATTATGATCTGGGAACGGCAGGAAGCCACCGTGGAGGATCCTGGCGCCGAGACCAGGAGAACATTCCTTACTGTCAGGAAATCGCCCTGCGCTTCAGAAACGTCCTCAGGACAGTTCAAGCCATAGAGGCACAAAGGGTGCGGCTGGCTCCCAGCGCCACCGCCGTCTCCCTGGGCACGCAGATGCCCTCGCCCTCCGGTTCCCGTGCCCCATTCCTCCTCGGTGCCCGAGTGCCAGGAAGACCCAGCCTGTGCCGCCACCGCCACACAGAGACCTCACCTGGGGAGCCCCGGTGTACCATCCCGGGGCAGGGCCCCTCACTCAGGGCGTCTGTATCCCCACGCTGCGCTCTGGCTCTCTGGCTCTCTGGCTCTGTCTCTCTCACTCCCTCGCGGGGGTCCTCGCCTCCACCTCCTCTCTGCCTCTGATGACCTCGGCTCTCTCCTGTCAGATTTTATCCTCCCACAGCGCAATCTGTCGGTGCTCCGCCATCAGCACTCACTTCAGGCCGCTTCCGGTGCACAGCACAGGCAGGCAGGGAAGCTGCTGCTGGGAGAGCAGGAAGCGAGAGGCGAGTCCCTGCCTCCCTGCGTGAGCCCGGGCGCCAGCCTCACCACAGCCGGCCGCCCCAGTCTTTGCTCGCCTCGGACCGCAGCTCCCTTCTGTGGCAGGAAGCAGGACCAACGCAGGCTTCACTCTGTGGCTGGCTTCAGTTAACGTCATTTTAATGACCCAGTTTTCCTGCCAAGAAATACAGCAGCACACAAGCAAGCGGCATCTTTCCAATGCAGCCAGAAAGGAGACCGTGGTGCTCCCTGTCTGGTGTAGGTGGCAGTCGCTGCCAACTCTGGGCTGCTCCCAGCACAGCTCCCCACAGCCCCAGCTGTGTCCCGGACTCCTGGTGACATCTTAAGTGTGCGGGGGGACTCCCTCAGCAGCTCGGCTTCAGCCTACTTTCCCAGGGCTTAAACTTGAAAAAACTTCAGAAAAGTCACTATAAAAATCATTGAGGTTTCTTGACAGTTTCTCAAACACTGCCCTGGGCCCCACTGTGTGCCTGGCCTGGCCTGAGCTACCTGACCCGGCTACAGACTCCTCCACAGGGAGCACAGCATCCTCCACTTCTGTCTGCAGAATGCAGAGCAGATGCATCCGTGTGATCACTGCATCCTGCGCTATACAGAGAAGCCAAGAACTCTGCGGTGCCATTCTGTTTTATTCACTGCTGGACAATGAGACACTTCATATACGGCTGTGTTAAATGGGTCCCATTTACAGCATGGGCTGAAGCTCAGAAAGTTTTCAGGATTAAAACAGTATAAAAATAATGAACCTTGGTCCAGAGATTTAGCTCAGTGTTTCATGTGCCTGCCTAGCAAGCACAAGGTACCTGGTTCGATCCCCGGTAATCTTATACCGCAAAGCAGGGCATGGTGGCTTACGCCTATCATCCCCGCACTCGGGAGGCAGAGGCAGGAGGATTGCTGTGAGTTCGAGGCTTGCCTGGGCTACACAGGGAGTTCAGGGCCTGCCTGGACTATAAAGCAAGACCCTGTCTCAAAAAAAAAAAAGTCACCCTCACCATTCTCCAATTACAGAGCTAGAATAAAAATAGTTATGAATCTGAAAGGTCCACTAAAGGCTAATTAACTGAAGGAAATGAGAAAAAGAATGAAATGAGAAATTAAATCTTGGCCTTTGTTTCTTACATTTTCTTCTGTTTTTCATTATCAAAAACAAAAATTACCTGACAAAACACACCAAAAGGAAAATAAATGAAAATGTTTTAAGAGTGAATGTGTACACATGTTAGGAGTCTGGAGTGTTTGCTCATTTGCAGAAACATTCCTAGCGTGTTTAATCTCAGCAATGATTACCGCTGATCGCAGTGACATCTACTGGCAGAGCTCAGCCACAGAGTGCACCACGCACAGGTGACATAAAGAAACATTTCCGCCAAGAGCATGCCTCGCTGCTCCTCGAGTCCAATCACCCTGGGCCATGTGCACGGGCGGAGCCAGGTCAACCTCACCCGCTCCGGAGCTCACCTTGGCTGCACTCCAGGCGCTGCTTCCCACCCCAGGCAGGGGTGGTGCCGGGAGGGGACAACTCTGCGCTTGGCGACAGCCTGCTGCAGAGCTGCATGCGCACCACCCCCACGGGTGCCCACGAGCCGCACTCCCCTGCCATCCTGAGTCATGTGCCAGTCCCCAGAACTCGGGGGCTCACTGAGGGGGCTCACATGCGTCACCTTGTTACATGGAAAGGCACGTTTTGCTATGTGACAGGAAAATGTGGCTATCTATGTTGGACCAAAGTGCCAGGCAAGGCTTTCCAAAGAGGACGACGAATGGGGTGAGTGGCAGGTTTCTGTCTCCCCTTGTGATCCCTGCATCCCTGAGAATATCAAGCTGGGAAAGCGTGAGGCACAGCAGGGAATCGTGACAACTACAGTGCAGTTACTAAAATCGTGGGGGTGACATGGAAAGGTGTGGGCCGCGGAGGCACACTCCTGCGAGCCCAGCCTGGGCAACCTGGCAAAATTCAGTCTACAAATAACACAGAGGGCCGGGCGCGGTGGCTCACACCTGTAATCCCAGCACTCGAGAGGCAGAGGCAGGAGGACTGCTGAGTCCAAGGCTTGCCTGGGCTACACAGTGAGCTGAGAGCCAGCCTGAACTACAAAGCGAGACCCTGTCTCAAAAAAAAAAAAAAAAAAAAAAAACCTCAAAACACAGAGGGGCGGGTGTGGCGCCATGTCAGGTGTTTACCTGTTGCGTGAGCCCTGGGTTCAAGCCCCAGTATGGGCTGGGGTTTGAGGGCTACAGATTCACGAAAGAATGGAAAGGAAACCCATGGACACCCACTGAGCTACTACAGGAGGAGAAATGAGAAACTGGGAGTGGAATTCGGCAGCCTCAGAGATGGAACATTCCCCTCGGTGGAAGGATTCAAAGTGCTGGTGGGAAAACTGGCAGCAGCTTCCCAAGTGCGAGGGCAAACTGGGGTGGGGGGGTGGGACAGAGAAGTCGGGCACACGCACAGGTGCTGCAGCCCGGACAGAGAGCAGCCTGCAGCCTGCAGCGACCCTGGACCTCAGCAGGGAAAGGTACCCGCCCTGAGGCGTTGCCAGCCCTGGGTGGGTGAGAGCGCCCTCTCTGCACGCAGTGTGGTGTAAAGCTCTCTTGGTTCTGTGTTCCTATGGACTCGTAACCCTCGACTGAGGACAGTAAGACTGTGACAATCGAGATAGCGGTGTGCCCGAAATATGCCCAGCAACTCAAGAGAACCTGAAACTCGAGGTCCTGCCACCCAGGACCCAGTATTTTGTGTGCTGGCCACGACATTCAACTCTTCTTCAGGCCCCTTTCTGATATACCCTCTGTCTCTCCCTAGTCCTGATCAGTTTTTAGCAAGGGTTAAGGGAAAGCAAAACCCAGGAGGTCCCTTCCAGAGGACACGAGAGCCGCTTGGCTCCCAGCCCACTTGCGTCTGGACCTGGAGGTGAATACCCAAGGGGCACTGCAGGACTCGACGCCAGCGAGCAGGTGGGGACAGCAGGGGCAGAGGGGAAGAGGGGAGGAGTCCATGCAGTGGGGCAGGGCTGGGGAAGGCTGCACCTGCAGAGGCTACAGCAGAAGAGCCAGGGGTGCATGCCCTGCCCCCGCCCGGTGGCATAGACGGTGGGCCCTGCCCCTGCCTGGTGTAGATGGTAGGCCCTGTCCCTGCTGCGGCTGAACAGGTGGATCCATGCCCACCAGCTGATGCACTGCCAACCTCAGGGCTTCAGAGTGATTTCCAGCCATGGCCACTCTGTGCCCGTTTCACTAAGGGAACAGCGGTGCAGACGGCGGCAGGACGGGCCCTGAGGCCTGGTCCCTGACTATAGGTCTCAGTCCCTCTGCTGCCACGCTCCTTACTTACCAAGCCTATTTCCTGTTTGGGCGCCCGGAGCCTCACAGTGGTGAGGGGCTGCTTTGGTAACCCTGACAGGGCTCAGCCCACTCCCTGCTCAGGCTCCTGATTCTGCCTCCTCCACGCTGTTGGCAAAGCCTTGGGGCAGGTATCACAGGCCGGTCACAGGAGGTGCCACGCAATGTGTCCAAAACACGGCCACGAGGCATAATGCCATAGGGCCTAAACCAGCTTCTAATAACCACACAAACCTTTGAGTACCCCGGAATCTGTGAATTGCCAAAAACGACTGCTATCCTACGTGGCTGGCCTGACTCAGAACTCAGGGGTGCCAGCACCCCGGCCACACAGCACCGGTGTCCAGAGAGAGGAGCCCAACAGCACCCCGCACACCTCGCAGGCCTGTGCCCAGCTGTCAGACTGGGGACTGCGAGACCAAGGAGGTGCGTCTGCGTGATTCTGTGCTAGACCCACAAACAGCTCTGAAACGCAGACAGCAGAAGGCATGAAACAGAGCCCTGTGAAACTGTACTGACAAGTCAAGTTTTTTAAAGCAAAAGTTGAGTTTTATATATATATATATAATTTCTACATTATATTTTTAAAAATATAAACTTGCCTTAATAGTAAGTATTAACAACAATGGGAGCTTTAACCGGCTGCCCTTGAACTCAATCTATAGCCCAGTAGTGACCTATAGTGACCCTCCTGCTTCAGCCTCCCCAGTGCTGGGATTACCCAAGTGCCCATCATGCCTGCGGGGCTCCCTGTTCACCTCAGTCCTCTGCACACCTGGGGGCAGGCACCAGCAGAAGGACACATTAAGGCGTCATAGTTTACACATTAACTCTTCCAGCCTCTATTCCCAAGCCTGTTTCTGTAGAAGGGAAATTTGTTTGAGGAAACACACACATGTTCCCTTGCCATGAAATCCAGCCATGAAAGTGTGACTCAGAGGGTCTGCGATATTCTATAACAGTGCACTGTCTAACTTTGGGACAGTTTCATCCCCACCGAAATCCCACAAACAACAGCCACCACACCTACCTATGTCCACTGTTTGTGGACAAAGTCACGCCAATTCTCTGAACTAAAGCCTCCCACCAGCACACGTGAGGGTGTGTGTTTGACTCAGGCAGTGAGAAAGAAAACCTGAATTGTGGAAGAGGAATGTGCCAAGGCCGTGCCAAGGGTCAATGCCACCCTTCATGTGGGAGGGGCTGCAGGGACAGCCCTGTCCACCTTCACAGTCCTGGGCAGCCCCAAGGGCTGCTCAGGGACAAGAGGAGGCACAGCAGGAGTGACACAGGAAAGCAGCACAGTACGCCTCCTTGAAGATGCCCTCTGCCAACGTTAAGGAGAAAAGCTCACAACAAAGCTGGGGTCGCACCAATTTCTGTCCTATGAGACTGCTGCAGCCCATCTAACCCCAGATCAGAGGCACAGACCCCTCGTGAGCCCACCGACCCGGCCAGGTACACTCACGGTCGGCCTGGAAGGGCTCCTCTTCCCTCCGCTGGGTGTCCTCCACTGGCCGGTATGGGGGCGGCAGCTTCATCGGGGGCGGGGCTGGTCCTTGCCTCTGAGGATGGAAAACGGGACAGAAGGGTGAGCTGCCCATGGAAAGAGCTGCTAGAGGTGCTTTACTGTGGCCAACCCATTCCTAACGCGGAGATTATCAAACAAATCTGATGTTGCTCTAAAGCTTTCTGTATTTTATAAAAGGGCTCAGAGACAGATAGCCAAAGCAGACACAGGCACTCATGGGCCTGGCTCTGAGGCCGCTGACCTTCCTTCCTGGAACACCACCCTCCCCAGGGAGAAGGTTGCCAGTTCCCTGCATTTTCTGTAAAGGCATAACCTTTGTTACTAAGAAAATGATTTATACAAAAGACATTTCTTTAGAAAAAGCTAAAAGTAATAACCATCTAATATACTAATTCTGCAATTATTTAAATTCTTTGATCAAAGTTACAGATTTCATCCTTTAAAAATATCTGAAATAAAATATCAAGATTTTCTAACTGGAAAGGCATAGTCTGTAGATGGTGAAGGCATATTTTTAATGTTTCAGAAAAAGAAACTGAATCATTTCTGCATAAATAAGTTTTGAGTTTACATGCCAAGCAATAAAGCACAAGACCTGGTTTAAAGAATTAGAGCGGGACAGAGCTGCAGGGTCAGGTTTCACCACAAAGGTGACATTTTGATACAAGCGGAGAAGAAAAACACAGGCCAACGTTTATAGAGAGCTTCACAGTGCTGGAAAGCGCAGACAGGACTAAGCAAAGCCCTCCGCAAGGCCGGGGCCCAGATTAAGATCTGTGTGGCTGCAGGCTTCAGCACCTACGGTTAGCTTTAAAGGACCAGCCCACTAATGGGAGCCAGCATGGCCAGTCCCTCGGGGGAGAAAGACAGGGCTCCTAGTACACGTGTGTTTATTCAGGATCTGTCTAACCAGAGCAATAAGGCCACGTATTTGTAGAAAATCCAAAACCGTCAGATGCAAGACTGACAAAGGAAAGATGCCAAAGGCCCCACTTACCTTTTCCTTCTTCTCTCGGGTTTCTGGGTCCGCGCTGCCTGCCCCTTTGCTGCCCTTGTTAGGAGCACTGGTGATCACCTACACCACAAAAAAAGGGGAGAGACTGAGCTAAATTCAGAGGCCGCTGCATGTGTGCATGTATGCACACACGTGTGCTCCTTATGCTGCGCTCTGACCCAGAGGCTCCCTGTGTGAGGCAAGCCATGCCTCCGGAGGCCTGTCCTCCTCTACTTCCTATTCAACTTGGTGATTTCTTCTAACAACTAAAGATACGCAAAACACAATCAGGACGTTAGTCTTACAGCACTGGCAAGGTGCATAACCATAAAACACTGCCAGGTTAAACATCTGTTGTGGGATCTAGAAAAGAAGATCTGAAAGACCAAGCAGGTGCAGCACCACATCTGAACGCTCTGCTGTGTGGTTTCCAGGGGAGTGTCAGTTGAGCCCGGTGCAGGAACAGCGCCTCCCGGCCAAAGTCCAGGAGAGTCCCAGCCAGAGACCTCATTTCCGCCTCGTTCTGGCGAGCATGGGTCCCGCAGATGCTGCGAGCGTGCAGGAAACTCACTGACTGCGCAGCATGGACGCGGGCTTCAGTCTGCCGCTCAGGGAGTGCAGAGCAGCCAAGCAAAGGAGGTATTTTCTACCTGCTTGTGGTGCCCCAAAGGGGCTGCCTGCAGCTCTGCTCGGGGAAATGGTGTCGGCCGGGAGAGTACAGAGGCAGAGAGTGTGGGGCCCAGTGCCCAGCACGGAGAAAGAAATCTTCCCATCGATAAATGTTTATAAATTTGAGAAGCTAAATTTTTTTTTTTGAGACAGGGTCTTGCTTTGTAGTTCAGGCTGGCCCTCAGCTCAATGTGTAGCCCAGGCAAGCCTTGGACTCAGCAATCCTCCTGTCTCTGCCTCCCGAGTGCCGGGATGACAGGTATGAGCCACCACGCCCAGCACTGTGGTATGTGGTACTGATTGCTGGTGGGCATGAGTCACCACACCCAGCATTGTATGTGGTTACTGGGATTGAACTCAGGGCCTTGGGCTTGCAAGGGTGCTGGAATCACTGTGCTAAATCTCCGGCCCCTGAGAAGCTAAATTTTATTAAAAAAATTTCACTCCTTAATGATGCCTGCTGTTTAGAGAATTTAGGGTCATTTCGTTCTGTAAGACTAAACTATCTAAGGGAACTACCCTGTTTTTTAGTCTCTTTTTAAAGGCTCTTCCAAGGGCTAACACAATGTCTTGGCATAAAACCTGGTGAGAGGCGTAATAACTGAGGAAGAAAAGCCAGAACATTATAAGAGCTGCCGGCCTAGGGGAAATCAATCCAAACAAAACAGAGTCCTGCTTTCCTCTGCGTGCCAGCGACCATGAACTGGCTTCCCTTTTGCTTCGTGAGAGAATGAACTTAGAATGCATGACACAGTCTCGGAAGGCTCCACTGCCACCTGTGGTGCTCACGGGTGGCCAGTGCTTCCAGTCTGGGGGAGGGGGTGTGCTGGGCAGTCATACTTCTGCCCCACGACCCAGACCCAGGCTGGCGTCCGGAGCCTGCTGGGTCTCCTGGCCAGCACCCGTCTGAAGAGCCCCACTGGGCCTACTCTCTCCTGCGCAGGAAGTGGCTGAAGCTGGGCTGAGACACAATGTCCATCACATCTACTTGTCTACAGCATTTTGAGAATAGCAGAGAAATGTTTCTGGGTATAAATCATTAGCAAAATTCAGAACACAAAGGCTCCCCAGAAAGACTTCATCTTTTAGAAAATAATAGAAGACTGTGTATTTCTTGTGAAAGTAAAACATACATTTGAGTACGAAAAGTATCTAAGTATTAACATATAAAAATTGCGTGTGTCCAAAGGGGAGGTGCATTATACAGCAATAGTACAAACAAAGCACAACTGGAGAACAGGAAGATAATAATGTGTGACAGGGATGAGCTGAGATGGCCTACATGTAAAAGGGTTTGTGTTGGAAGCTGAAGAAAAGATATGTGATACAACTGTGAAATGTGGTTGTTACTAAGTGGAAAAATTTACATCAGGAGAAAAACTGTACAGAGAAAAACTGTACAGCAGCGTAAATCAGGGGTTCTGCTCCCGAAGAAGCATTTATTTGCCAAGTAAATCAAAATGTGCACACAGTTCCTCTAGCTCACTGAAAATACAGCTGCATTTTGAGGGAGCTCACAATGGTAAGGTGCTGGTAGCAAAGCAATGACAGTGCATGTACACACATACATGCATGCACACATACACACACATGTGCACACATACCGGCACCGTGTACGTGGTGCAGCATTTCACTCCACCAAGCACTTTCAGATAGCTGCCCTTCGATGGGCACAGCATTAGGAAATGGCTTCATTTTGAGTTTTGAGAAAGCTCATGGAACTGGTGAAGCTGGGAAGGCAGCTGGCAGCAGCGCACAGGGCTGTAGCCCCAGGTACCAGAGATGAGCAGGATATCACCAGAGCTGGGAGACAGGCAGCCTGGCAACACAGTGAGACCCTTTTTAGCTCCACAAGCAAAGAAAAACTGGTGAGGCACTGCTGTGTTTCCTATTCCTGCAGATCTGTGTGCCCTGCTCAGGTAATTACGCCAAAGATATGGAACGCTTTGGTTCACTGCCTTCTTCAAAAGGAATCACATGTGCCTAAACAAGCTTAAAAATGGAGCAAGCCCTTGGGCCAGAGGGTTAGCTCAGTGGTTCCGGCGCCTGCCTCACAAGCGCAAGGTCCTGAGTTCGATCCCTGGTAACCACATATAATGCTGGGCGTGGAGACTCACGCCCACCAACAATCAACACCACATACCACAATGCTGGGCGTGGTGGCTCACGCCTGTAATCCCAGCACTCGGGAGGCAGGGACAGGAGGATTGCTGAGTTCGCGGTGGCTTGCCTGGGCACCATAGTGAGCTCAGGGCCAGCTTGAACTACAAAGCGAGACCCTGTCTCAAAAAGCAAAAAAAAAAAACGGAGCAAGCCCAGATGCAGCAGCTAACACCATCAGCTGGAGACTCACTGGGTGTACCGGCGCCAGCCAGTGCAGGACACACGGGGTGCACCTACAGCAAGCAGGGACATCACGGGGACCAGGGCAGAGCATGGCAAGTGCTCACGACATTTTCTTCTCCTGAGCAGTAAGAGGAACCCACTGCTAACGTCACCCACACAGACACCACCCTGCTCACTGCAGAGGCAGACCGAAAGCATGGCTTTTTGGTAGACTTCACCATCTATAATGCTTCTAGTATTCTGTGGCAGGGCAGTCACAGTTGGTTACAGAAATGTATAATTAGATCGACCCGACTGCTGTCACAACAGCTTCTTAGGAACCTCAGCAATTTTTCTATTGGATTCAGCTGTCAGAAGTAAGAGATGGCCTCAACTATATTTTGAATATTATGATATTAAAAACTGGACTCAAAAAAAATCACTGACTTTCAAATGTGGTGAAAACAAGAGGCTTGTATCCGGCCCCCTTCGAAGCTGGGCACAGCAGACCGTGTGTATGCGTGCAGTTCTGGGGTGCAGCCATGTGCCACGGCTTCCGCATGCCCCCATGTCCCGGTGACCTGTCCACCTGGCACACAGCAGTGTCTGCAAGCCTCTCCACACACACACAGCTGAAACCTCTGTACCACTGTCCTGAAAAGCCTATCATTGTGCTGCCTGTGTGATATTTTCCTATTGCTCAAAGTCCCTATGGTTTGAGCAACTGTCTTCCACTAGAACATAAAAATACCACCTCCAGCAGGAGGACAAAAGGTGCGTTTCTACAGCCACTGGTGCTTTCACATTGAATCTGATTCCCATACCAAATGGGACGTGGGAACTTACAGCCAAACATTTCCACTTTTAAATCCAAATCTCCAATAGAACATGCAATAATACCATCAAGGAGTCTGTATTTGTTTTAATAAATTTCCAGAACACTGATAGTACTTCTAGAATGTTTTATGTTCAAAGTGCTTCATAAACAAGGGAACTGACTCAGAGCAAAGAAATAACTTGCCTCCAACTTTGTGAAGTGGTAACTAAGGATCAAGGTACTGAAAACTAGGCTGTTTGTTTGACTTTAATTAACACAGACTATAACGACTCAAATTTGACCAGGAGATCAAAACTGGGGGAAAAATTAGAAATTGAAGTTAATGGCTAAATTTACTTGAGGCTAAGCAAGTATTACTTCTAAGTGTTCTAATGTAAATACCAAGTGTTTCTGATGGATCATGTATGGAGGGTCCTCCACTGATTTCGGACCTGAGGGGGCTCTGAGTGCGAAAGTGGTCATGGGGACGCATCTCTGAAGGGCAGGCTGGGTCTGCAGCCCTCCTCTCTCTGGCTCTTTTCCTGCGGGCTCCACCAAGCCCTTCTGCCACCATTTCCTGCCTTGGAGCAGCTGCCCATAGACTGAACCCTTTGAAGCTGTGAGCTAAACTTGTGTATGTCATGTACCTAAAATTGAGATACATAGAAAACTAACAGCTTGACCCACAGTAATAGACAATATTGTTAAACTTCTGAAAATGAAAACCAGAACTTACTCTCGGTGTGGATGAGAGGCTTTGAACAACGAACACTACAGGGTTGCCCGCGTTCTTGATGGCCTCGACGGCCTCTTGGTGGGTGGCGTTCTGCAGATCCACACCGGACACCTGAAACACAGAACACATCACTTGGGGGCTCCAGAGGCCATGGGCAGCTGACCCAGAGGTCACCACGGTCATCTGCTCCTGAGAAGAGCGGGGGCATTTGCTCCTCCCCGCAATGGAGAGTCCCATGAATTAAGTACACAGTGTACAAACTAAGGCAGAGAAAGGTAATCACCAGCTGTACACACACAACATGTGGACAAAGGTCTTCCAGCCAAATCTACTGTCTTAAAAATACTTCAGACACGCTGGGTGTGGTGGCGCATGCCTGTAACCTTAGTACTCAGGAGACCGAGGCGAGAGGAGTGTTATGAGTTTGAGGCCAGCTGGGCTACACTGTGAGTTCAAGGGAGCCTGAATGACACAGTAAGATCTTGTCTCAAAAACAGAAGAGTTTCAGACACAAACAGCACTTTAACATCATTTACCTCCAGGATTTTATCTCCGGTCTTGAGAGCACTGGTCCGTCCTGCCGGGCTGTCCTCGAGGACCTGCTTGATAAAGATGCCCTTAAGCTCCTCCCCGTTCCGCAAGCGCTTGATCACAGTCTGACCACCAACAATGCTGATGCCCAGAGACACACCGGGCTCTCTGAATATCTCCACACTGCAAGGACAGAAACGGAGCCCACTGGAAATAACTCAATTTAATGTGTTGTGTTGCTAGTGTAGGTATTCTGTCTGCAAATTGCAACTTTTTTTTTCAATATTGAGGACTGAACTTGGGCTCTTGTACTTCCAAGTATCCCACTTGTGCTAAATCCCTGGGCCCTGTAACTTGTTTTATAAAAGTAAATTTTCTAAATGTATTTATAAATGTCCTATAAACTGGTTATAGTTCTAAAACTATAACTGGTTCCAAAATTAGATAGTGTGATCAGTAACTGACGACATTTGAGATTTTAAACTCTTCAACAGATGAGAAGTACCACTCAGGATTCAGAGAAGGGCTGTGTGTCTGAAGTTCTGCTCGGTCTGCTTTCTGTGATTGGTCCAATTCACTTACAAGCCCGACATTAGCAAAGAGGAGGTTGAACAAATAACAAAAGGGTTAAAAAAAAAAGTCAGGAAAAAAAATCAGGAAAGTCACAAGTATTATTTCAGTAAACATCTCAGGCTTTCGGAATAGAATTAACCTGCCACAGTAGGCTCCATGAGAGAAAGAGCCTGTGGCTCCTGCACCCACGGCTGGCAGACAGACAGACAGACAGACAGACAGACAGCCTTTTCTCCCTGTTACCTTATAAGGGAAGTGTGAGGTGAGATCTGCCCTCTAAATATTGCAGGACTTGTGTAAGCCAAAGAGGCTTGACCAGTAACGAGCCCCAACAAAAATGTGACCCAGAAAACACTCCTCAGAGCTCTTAACAAAACTCAGAATTCGCTTCGAGAAGAAGCAGGCACCAGCACCGAGTGAGGCGGGGCGAAGGCTGCTGTCTCCTGACGCGCAGCGCTACGGGGACTCTGCTCCGGAGGAACCGAGTCACGGTCGGGGGGGGGGGTGCACAACGGGGGGTCTGGCGGGAGCAGGACCGGAGCCCGCAGGGCCTCGCCAGGGTCGCAGCTGCTGCACACGGGCGCCACATGGGGGGCCACACCCTGCTCACAGGCCTGGCCGGCAGCACGTCCTTAGCCCATCATTGCTGCCAGGGCCGGAGATGGAGCTGGCAATGGTCATCACAGCTCTTTCCTGTCTCAGAGCCACCGGATGAGACAAGACTAAAATGGAGGCTGCCACGTGCAGGGGAATCATGGCGACTTTACAGTCACCGGAGTGCGGTGAAGCGTCTCCCTGAGAGAAATGCACAATGCCAGAGAGCGGGATGCTGCGGGAGGTGCATCATACATGAGCTAGTGGTGCGTGGTTTCTCTCAAGAGCAAAATAAAGCAGACGGTAGGAAACATGGAGACACATCTCCTGTCGGTGGAACAGGCAAGAGAGGGGATAAAGAACGCAGGTGATGATGTGCTCGCACCCGGGAGGGGTGGCATCAGCACGCACTGCAGGCACATGCTGACAAAATAAAACCTTAAAAGGCCATGGAGAGCAGAGGGAGAAGACAGCCTGCTCCCCCTGAAGGCAGCGACATCACCACGCACATCCTCGGGGGTCCCCAGTGGCTGAAGTTTGGCGTTTCTTCTCCTTCACCCTCTTCTCTCTCAGGCAGCTCACTGAAGGGAGAAAGGAGGGACACGGTGAGAGCCACTCTCGTGTTTATACTGATGAGGAAGTTCTGAAATTGTATAACCTACAGTACCGAAAAGGTCTGAGCTACTAAACACTCGCATCAATAAATATGCAAAGCACACAGGCATCGCTTTACCATTCAGCACAGCAAATCCCCACCCCGCGCAGACAATCCACAATGACTGTAAACTCCTACTGGTATTTTAATCTAGAACCCACCTTTCTAATTCAGTGTTTGATTTGTACAATTTCACCTTAGTTTCTCTATCAGTACGTAAAGCACATTTCTTAAGTTGGTATCACCTGGGCCAGGGATGCAGCTCAGCGGTGCAGGCGCCTGCCTGGCAAGCTCAAGGTCCTGAGGTCAATGCTGGCTATGGCGGGGAGGGTTTCATATTGTCTGATGAGCTAAGAGAACAGCTTGCCTGGTGGAAGACACAAGCTTGGCCACCACCTCTCAGAGGCCACCCTGTCCTCTCCCAGTGTCATGTCTGAGGGCCAGGCTGAGCCTTCCCCTTCCTGGCATCTGCACGGCCCCGTACTAGACCCTCCTGTCAGCAAATACAAGTCTCCAGGTTTCACACATATTCCTACATATGCACACAGTTGTATACAGTAAACACGTACGCAGTGTCATGCAGTAGCAGATGTGTCTGCCTAGTTCACGCATGCTGCTCTTGGCCCTTCCTGTCCAAGGTCCTTGGAATATGAGTCTGCTCACGTTTCTGGCTTCTGACCTCTGTTCTGTTCCCAACCCGCTACACTGGGGTTTCCCTCAGGGGAAATGGCTGCACACATCCGCGAACCTGCCAGGGGCCCACCTTCCGCCCCCTCGAGAGGAGGCAAAGAGGCCGGTCTTAGCCCACTCCCCTTTGGGCCAGCGGGCACGCACTCCTCGCCATCCCCCAGGCTCCGTGAGTGCTCTTGGAGGCAGCCCAGGTCCTCCCCCTCCTGCGCTCACACTGCCGTGCCAGCCTCTGTCCCCCACCCAGTCGGGGGCCTGACCCGCACCAGGCTATGCCAGGCCCTCGCAAGAACACCAGGTCCTGCGTCCGCCCTCCACCTGGCTCTGTGGCCCTGTCAGCCCTCACCGTGCCCGAGACAGCTGCTCTGCTGGACAGCAGCTGTGAGCGTGGTGCCCTGCGTGGAGACAGGCCACCTCCTGTTCACTCACCGTAATGAGCTATTCGTCATTAACCCCCCCCACATACACACACACACACACACACACACACACACACACACACACACACACACAGTCCTGCGCATTCTCAATACGACTCAACTAACCGCCCACCCTCAGCAGATACTCTACATTCGGCCTTTTGTCCACAAACACTGCAGGTAGTGGCTACTTTCCAATACTGGGCGAGTCTCAGAGTAACTATGTAACACAATGGGCTTAAGGATAACGTTCTTCTGTGTTTTCCAAATGCTGTACCAGAACCATTTCCCAGAAGCAGAGAAACCACCACCCTATTCCACAGCACAAAGGCAGAGCAAGGGCAGCCTACCATGTGTCAGTGGCATGTCTGGAAGAGGATGCTCCCAGGTGCTTTGCGGCCCCGCGGGGCCTGGGGAGCTGATACTGAGGTAGATCTTGGTCTTGCCTGTGAGCCCCGGCAGGAAGGTCCACGAGCATGCCCGGGCCTGGGACATCATCTGGAAGCATCAAGCCTGAAGCGAGATCCAGAAGGTTAGAACCACAAGACCCTTGGGTCACTCAACAAACAGGAACGGCGCCCTCTAGGGGAAGGCACGCCCCAGGGAAGACAGAGAAAATGAGCGGGAAAGGTTCAGAGTAAGAGCGGGGAGCGGGTTTCAGGTAGGACTCACTGAAAGACACGCTGTAGCGACATGATTCCAGCAAGTGTCCTTTATGACAGCTTGCTGAGCTTGCTGCAAGTTTTCCCTTTATCAACCTAGCTGTTCCACTTACAGATGCTCTGACATATCCCTGGGTAAAGGAATCATTCTGTGGAACAAAGAACCAAGTACGAACATACACATTTTTAAGGGCTTTGTTCATGAATTTCCGAACTCTACTACTGCTCCTGGCACCACATCGAGGGGGACAGACCGACACTGTCAGCTGCACCTTGTGGGTGAGGAAATTTGGGTGAAGACGTTTTGCCAGTTGTTACTGGTGAGTAAGGCAGGTTGGTTGTCATAACTCCTTTAAATGTTTACAACAATGTTTCTATGCCAGTCTTGCTCAGTGTTATTTCACAGGAAGGCTCCATGCTAAGCCTGAGATGCCTGAGTCTGGCAGAGGAACAGCTCTGGACTTCAAAGAACTTTCATTTTAATAAATAGCCACAGAAGCTAAGAATCTCTCCTGAATTTTGCCCAGATAAACTCCAGGGAGCTCCCCAAGTGTGGCTACCACGGATCACCACAGACACACCACATGCAGCAAGCACACCATGTGTGGATGTACATACATGTCTGTTCATGGACTATCTGTCCACACACAGTGAATACATATAGTACCTCTTTAATAAATCTAAGAGAACATCTAAGTAAAAAATTATGAATTCACTGTTTTCTTATATAGAAAGCAAATCAGAAGTCCATGTACCTATTCCATAAGATGACTGTAAACTTCACAAACTGAAAACACATACTAATAAACTTAACAGAAGTCCAAAGCTGATGTAGTTATTAGGATGGACTTTGGGTATCTGTTGAACCTGTGGATTTTCTGTAACCTTGTGGGCTCTCTAAACACAGAGCTTGCAGGGCTTGGGAACACTTTTTATATCAATTGAGTGCCTAACATAGCTCTGTCTATTCAAAGCAAAGGGAAGGCCTAAAATCTTTCTACACAACACTGCCCCAGTGCTGTAGTTTGTATCTAGCTATGCCCCGCGCCCCACGTGCTCTGAGGTGCAGCCCTGGGAGGGGCCGGACCACAAAGTGATACTCATCACTGCGTCAATCCACAGAGGAGCCTGTGCTCCATGTGACACTGGAGGTGGAGCCTGGTTGCAGGAGGGGCCGCTGGGGCATGGCCAGGAAGGAGACACAAGCCCCACTTCTGTTTCCTCCCTTGGTCCCTCTCTGCTTCCTGTCTGCCTTGCCACGGGCAGCTCTCCCTGACAGGCCCTCTGCTGTGCTGCCCTGCCCGACCACGGACTGACCCTCTACCAGCTGTGAGCAAAACAGGCCTCTCCTCCTCATAGCTGTTGGTTATCAGGTCCTGTGTCTCCGCCATGAAAAAGTGACTGAGACACTGGAAAATCTTACAGAAGCCCAAGGAACTCTGTGCCGTTCTCCATTTTCTCCTTAACATAGTGAGCAGAGAAGCCCAGTGGCATGGCTGGGGTCCAGGAGCCAGGACACCAGGGACTGGGTGGCCCTGGGCTCACCTCAGCCACAAGCCACAGGCCACAGGCCAAAACACAAGCTTTGTTCTCCAGTTGATTTTGTTAAAAATTGTCATCTTGGGGCCAGAGGGTTAGCTCAGTGGTTCCGGCGCCTGCCTCGCAAGCACAAGGACCTGAGTTCGATCCCCGGTTACCACATATAATGCTGGGCGTGGAGACTCACGCCCACCAACAATCAACACTGCATACCACAAAGCCGGACATGGTGGCTCACGCCTGTAATCCCAGCACTCGGGAGGCAGAGACAGGAAGATTGCTGAGTTTGCGGTGGCTTGCCTGGGCACCATAATGAGCTCAGGGCCAGCCTGAACTACAACGCGAGACCCTGTCTCAAAAAAAAAAAAAAAAAAAAATGTCATCTTGGAAGAAAAAAATGTATATGTCACAAATTATGTGAGTAAAGTGTTGGCTGAAAGCTCAAGCATATACAGGAAGATAAAACACATGTGTAGGTTCATGTTATGAACAGTATAGGTTTTACTGAAATGGTCAGTAGAATGTGTGTTCTTATCAAGGTTGTAGAATACAGTGGCAGAATTTAAGCTGGAAGATGTGCCCAGGAGAAAAGGTCCCACATAGCTTCTGCCCTTTGTTTTTTTTCCTCGCAAACAATGTGAGGAGACGCAAAGCTGTAGTGGTATTAGCTCTACCATGGTATGGAAGACGCCAAACCCATAAACAGTATCAGTTTATCCAACCTTAATGTAGGTCTTACTCATTTATGCTTTCAAAAAGTCACTCAACAAACATGCAGAGAGCACCCACTGCTGGCCAGGAGCTTTCTAGGCACTAATGACATTGGGGGTCCAGGCCCTCAAATTCCTACGCTGGGGCCAATTCCAGTGGGGACACAGAGGTGGCTGTGGCTGGGAGCTGAGGTGTCGAGGAAGGAAGCGGGTGCTGCAGGTGGGGCAGCCAGGACCCGCACACTGTCAGCACTCTACAGCAGGCAGTATTTCTGTGCTCAGTGGAGAAACACCCTTTTATTAAAGGGAGGTTTTCAAGAGTATAGGAGAGCTAGCATCTGAGAGCCAAGGAGAAGCACAGCACTTTTCAAATTCTTGGATGGAAGCTAAGTTATTAATGCACTAAAGTCAACTGTAATACATGATTGCAAAACGCCTCGAAAATGTTTAAGATACATCTCTATGAACATATAACGGCACATGAATGGAGCTAACAACACTACTTAACAGTGCAGAGACTTGAAGGGTATTAGTGGGGATGCAGTTTAGTGTCAGGTACCAGCTTCAGCCTTTTTTTGTACCAGGGATGAAGTTAGGGCCTTGTGCTGGTGAGGCAGACACCAGAACCACCAAGCTAAATCCCTGGCCCCGGCTTCAGTTTTAATCCACGCTGCTAATAGAAAGCCAGAGAAGGCATTGTAAATGGAAAAGCTGTGCAGAAATTTGAACCTGAACAGCTCAGCTGGACTTTAGCTGCCTGTTCAGTGCAGCCACAGATGCAGTGCCTCAGAACAACGCACTAGATATGGAACAGAGAAAAGCCGGCAAGCCACGCACCTAAATTCAGGCTGCTCTCCGCTAGTGAGCCAAGAGGGTCCCGGTCTTCGAGTCTGCCCTGTGGGTTGCCAGCCTCAGGGCAGCGTGCCAACAGGAAGGGGTCCACAGCCACATGCTCTTCCATCTGGAGAGGAGGGAAACAGAAAGGCCTGAGCACTTGGGAAGGCACCGTGCACACAGCAAGGAAGGAGAAAGCACTAGCTTTGTGATAAAAATTGTTTTCTAAACACCATGAGTGGATGTAAACATGCACACACCAAGCAGTGGATGAAGGTCCCAGTCATGGACTCGGCAGGGCCCCTTCCCCTCTCACAGCCTCTTCGTGGTGAACACCAGCTTCTGCCCGCAGGGAAACACCAGTAACGGACCACACTCCTATTGTTTTCCACGCAGTTTCATGGTTCTCTAAAGTCACGGCTTGTTGTAAGGCTAAAATGTCGGTGTCTCCCAAACTGAAGCATCAGCCCTGAAAGCCTAAAGATGCCCCAGGGACGCGCTGTTCCTATCAGAGGCCCTTGAAACAGCTTTAGGGAAGAGATCACTGTGACCTTCAAGCTGGGTCTCGAGGAAGCCGAGATCCCTGTGGGACACATGGGGGCCACACGGCCTGGTCCGGCAGAGAACTTCCCAGGAACCTCTCGGTGGTTCTCCCTGCTCCTGCTGCAAGCCACCAACCGAGGCAGGAGGGGCTCCTGTGACCCCAGGGCCCATGGGAGGGTCAGGCAGGGACATAGTCCAAGGGCCTCTGAGTGCAGGTGGGAGGGCCGCTGGTCCTCAGCTCACTCTGTGGCTGCCAGAACCGTGAGAAATAAGCTCCCCTTGTGGAACTGAGCTGGACAGATGTCCACACAGACTAAGACAGAGCACATCCAACTGCGCAAGTATTTTGTTATGATATTTTAAAAATTATTAAGCATATGGGGCCAGAGATTTAGCTCAGTGGTTCTGGTGCCTGTCTAGCAAGCACAAAGTCCCTGGTTACCACATACAACAATACCGGGCATGGTGACTCTGGCCCACCAGCAATCAGTACCACATACCACAGTGCTGAGCATGGCGGCTCACACCTGTAATCCCAGCACTCGGGAGGCAGAGGCAGGAGGATTGCTGAGTTCGAGGCTTGCCTGGGCTACATAGTGAGCTCAGGGCCAGCCTGATACAAAGCGAGACCCTGTCTCAAAAATGAAAAACAAAACAAATAAAAACCCACTAAAACATAATACCTGGTCAGCCAGCACATGGCTACCGGGGAGGCCAGGCTCCAGATGGGCCTAGGAGCTGCCAGGAGTCTGGGGGCCCTCTGACTTGGGGGACTGCACCTCTACCGCTGACGGACCTGTGGGCACATGTGAGGGGTGGGGAAATGGAGCCTCCCGGGAGCTGGCCGAGTGGGAAGCACCCTGTGCTGGGTGTGGCTTGCTTTGCACTATGCTGCCTCCCTTCCCTCAGTGGCCCCATATTTGTGAAAGATGTCCAAGAGGTCCCTGCTGTAGAGATCAGTGTGTTTTGATGTGTGTTCCAAATGCTCGTTATTATCTTTTGCTTCATATACAGAAACTCTGGGTTTAGAGGCCAAAAGGGCAGCGAGGTTTTGTCGCCGTCAGGGGAGTCCCACTTCTTCCTTCAGACCATGGTCCTCGCTGAGGCCACCGAGCTCTCCTTGGCTGTCCAGCGTCTATGTCCCGTTTGCTGGGGTTCTTCTCAAGGAAAAGCATGACCCTTGGTGCACTCAGGCACAGAAGTGCTCCCCATCTTGAGACTCCATTTCTGTTTGGTCCTAGCACTTCCGTGTTGCCAGGAAGCCACTAGCCCCCTGCAGGGGTGTCTGCAGCTCTTGGGCGCAGTGGGGACCCTGGGGCCGCACGTCACTCGGCCTCCCTTGGACGAGGAGGATGCAGGCTGGTGGATGGGCTATTTCTCATACTCATCGGCTCGGAGGTTTAGGGGTCAGATATTTATCACACAAGCAGTTCTAACAGAAGCCAGGGCCTGTAGCAACACTGAAGATGATGGGTGTGGTCTTTGCTTTTATCACTCTGACTGTTTTCTTAAGGACGTGCCGACCTGGTGAGCAGTGGGTGGCATGGTCTGTGTAGCTCCAGAATTCCGAAAGAACACCGGGGCTTAGGTCTACAATTTCTTTTTTGCTCTCTCTTTCTTTCTTTCTCTCTCCTTTTCTCTCTCCCTCTCCCTCTTTCTTTCTTGAGACAGGGTCTCACTTTGTAGTTCAGTCTGGCCCCCAAACTCACTATGTAGACCAGGCAAGCCTCAAACTCAGCAATCCTCCTGCCTCTGCCTCCCTAGTGCTGGGATGACAGGTTTGAGCCACCATGCCCAGCATTGTGGTGTGTGATACTGATTGCTGGTGGGCATGAGTCACCATGCCCGGTATTGTTGTATGTGGTTACTGGGGATTAAACCAGGGACCTTGAGCTTGCTAGGCAGGTGCTGGAACCACTGAGCTAAATCTCTGGCCCATATTCCTTGGTTATATTTAATAAATTTCAGAAAGTAACATTTTTGAATATGGTAAGTTTTTAATAAGAATACCTAGTCTGTTCAGTGTAGCAAGTTTTTTGTTAGTTTCTGATCTTGTTTTTTTTTGGGGGGGTGATATTGCTGAGAGAAGAATGCATATTATTTGAAATAAAACTGCAAAAAATTTATGAAAAATATCTTATTTTTAAATATATTTTTGGTACAGATGAGATATAGGCTGAGGAAATTTTAGACATTCTTGAGTCTAAAAAATTTACAATACTGCTGTAATTAGTATTATGTTAATCCATTTGTGACATAATTCTATCTAGGAGACCAAAGCTGAGATTTGGTATAGGTCCCTGTTTTCTGGTAGTGACACAAATGAATTGCCTTATTTTCAATGGTTTTATGAATAATTATCACCCTTTTAACTCATATTTGTGACTTTTCATTTTACTACTTGAATTTTTATGTATGTGACTCACAAGTCTTTAAATTGCCAATCTTGGTCAATAGTTTTCTGTTTTAGTCCCATTAGCAACTGGCAATCACTGTGTAATTTTAGTTGTCCTCTGTTCTAATGAAATGGCAGTAATTTATTTAACATTTCAGGATTTGCAATCTTTAAGTCACAAAAGAGTAATCCTGGTAGGACCAGTGTACACATTTCTCCTCACTGAAAATACAATTTCCATAAATTCTGTTTGTTTTATTGTGTGCTGCCAAATTATATTTTCTCAGGGCCTTTTTAGGTTGAACAGTATGAAATTGCAAATATCTAACCATTTCACCTGGTAAAACCCATAGTTCCACGCAGGCCACCCCACAGCTAACCCCGTCTACTGCTAATTGCAACACTTGGAGGACTTCAGACTGTATATTTTAACATAACTTTTTGAAGTGCAGTTTTTCTATTTTACTTCTTTCCCCCTGTGGCGTTACATGTAAAAATGCTCGTGTTGAAGAACCGTGAACACACACATGGCTGACTGGGCAGCACTGCACAGGGACCCGTCACTGGCAATTCCAGCTCCTCACCATGCGTCAGGCCCAGCAGCACTGCAACAGGAGCACCACCAGCCAGTGCTCTGCGGGTAAACTGAGTCTGGCATCAAGGGTGGCAAGGGAGCTGGTTCGGACACAGGAAGAGCCTGCACACCATGATTTACCTCCACGACATCCTGTGAGCAGGCCTTCATGCTGCAGGCCGGGTCAGACAGTGGCTGGCATTATCTGACTCTGCAGAGCCGGATAGCATAAGCCACTTCTGCTCCCCAGTGTGGTTTTCCCACAGAAAGGCAGCTTCTTCTCTGACTGACGCCTTCTCTATAACTCCCAGGGGATGCTTTAGGCTCGCTGATTTAACAGGCTTCTAACCTGACATGTCCTAAAGTAAGTCTGTTCAGGTGAGTCACCTTGATCATGACTCTAACAACACTGCAGTCTAGATATGTAAAAGCATCACCTTTCAACAACGTAATTACAGAATCAGCATTGGCCCAGAAGTGTCTTAGAAATCACCATTTAGGGCCATACTCCAGAGAGGGCCAATGGGGAAACCTGCTGAAGTGTGGAAAGGGACCTACGCCTGGGGCTACCTCGGCTGGATCAACTTCCAATTTTCTATCTTGCTTAATAAAATAATCTCTGAGGCTTTGAAAGTTAAATTCCTTTGGACCTATATACTAGAAACACCTTTCAACACTGTGGCTCACGCACTTGAATATCACAACGTATGACTGGAGTTAGAGGAGAAAGTGTTTCTTCCAACTTTTACAGGGTATGATTCTGAAACAAAGGGTCCAAGATACATAAGGTTATGTACTGTAACACTTATGAGTGCGTATACTTTGTGAAGGTTGTGGTTTCTGTATTTCCCAAAGGAAATATTATCATAACTTGTTTTTGTAAGTAGTAATAAAATCATACAAAAGAAAAGACATAGTGCCTTCATGCCACACAGTGAAGAGCTGGCATCTCAGAGGTAAGATGGTTTTCCAGCATGCACTGGTTTCTTATCATGGAACACAGAATGCTGATGATCACATATAGCTGCTATTTTTTCACTCATCTGCCTCGATCTTCCTTAACAAACACATTCTATGTGAAATACAGTTGTGTTTCCCAGAGAGAATTTAAAGGGAAATTGGCAATGTTAAAAAAGCTCATCCTTGAAATGAGGAATTAAGGGAGAGGACCACTGAGAGCACAGCTCCACAGCAGCCAAGCGGACGCAGCTTGCGGACACCATGTGACTCTGCCGGCAAGGACATGCCCTGCAGGGACCTTGTGAGCAGGACTGGTGACCACAAGAAGACCTTGGCTTTGTTTTTGAAAGTTAACGGTAAGTGAGGCAAGGAGAGCGGGAGGGTGGGAGCACGGGGCGGCCCTTACCAGGTACTGCTGCGCCTCAGGGGAGTATACGCCGTCCAGGGACCTCGCCTCTGGGGAGGCCTCGCCCTGTGGATGGGGCTCAGGCAGCCACTGGGCACCCAAGTACAGCTCCGGGCTGAGGGCCACAGGTGGGGCCTCCGGGGTGGGAGAGATGGGGCGCCGCCTCAGGGCCTGAAGGCTGAGGAGGGGCATCTCCTGCTCCTCGTCCACCAGCATCTCCTGCTCCTCGCCCAGGCCCTGACACGTGGGGCTCAGGAACTCCTGCATCTCCCAGGCCTCGGGGCTGCTGTCGATCTCTTTCTGCTGGGACCGGAAAGTCCTCCCCAAATCCAGAAAGGGTTCATCCTCAAGTTCTTCTTGAAAATATGGTTCATCTCGAAACCCCTGCAGAGCAAAGTCACAGCCTGTTAAGCGGAGCCCACCATGCTCCCTGTGCCGAGTGGAGACCTAGAGGAATGGGAGGCCCCTTCGGACAGAGCCTGAGCGGGCGGGCTGCAGGGTGGGGGGGAGTCTGCCCCAGCAAGATGACCGGACAGGGATTACAAATAGCCTGAAACCCAAAGGGAGAGCAGTCACAGGCAGGTTCACCTCACAGCTTGTTGGAAGGCCAAGACAGCAGCTACCGAAACACGCAGAAAACATGCTCTCTAAGCTAGAGATATGGACAGTACACCTCAACTATTTTGGTACAATGTTCTTTTTTATTTTATTTTTTTGAGACAGAGTCTTGCTTTATAGTTTAGGCTTTGCCCTGAGCTCACTATGTAGCCCAGGAAAGCCTCAAACTCAGCAGTCCTCCTGCTTCTGCCTCCCGAGTGCTGGGATGACAGGCATGAGCCACCACACCCAGCACTGTGGTGTGTGGTACTGATTGCTGGTGGGTGTGAGTCACCACACCTGGTATTGTTGTATGTGGGTACCGGGATCGAACCAGGGACCTTGCACTTAAAAGGCAGATGCTGGAACCACTGGCCCTGGTATGATTCTTTTACAATGTATAATAGAAATATATGTTTTCTCCTATGTTGATAATATGATAAGAAGGAACAGTATGGTAAACTTTTTTTTTTTTGCTTTTTGGAGACAGGGTCTTGCTTTGTAGTTCAGGCTGGCCCTGAGCTCACTATGGTGCCCAGGCAAGCCGCCGCGAACTCAGCAATCCTCCTGTCTCTGCCTCCCGAGTGCTGGGATTACAGGCGTGAACCACCACGCCCAGCATTATATGTGGTAACCGGGGATCGAACTCAGGTCCTTACATT
>PVIC010009731.1:0-44909 GCA_004025085.1 Thryonomys swinderianus
GGAAGGAAGGAAGGAAGGAAGGAAGGAAGGAAGGAAGGAAGGAAGGAAGGAAGGAAGGAAGGAAGGAAGGAAGGAAGGAAAGGGATTTAGCCCAGTGGTTCCAGCACCTGCCTGGCAAGCACAAGGTCCTAAATTCAATCCCTGGTAACCACCTACCACAATGTCAGGTATGGTGGCTCACACCTGTAATCCCAGCACTCGGGAGGCAGAGGCAGGAGGATTGCTCTGAGTTCAAGGCTAGCCTGGGCTACACAGTAAGTTCAGGCCCAGCCTGAACTACAAAGTAAGACCCTGTCTCAAAAAAAAAAGAAAGAGAGAAAGAGAGGGAGGGAGGGAGGGAGCGAAAGAGGGAGGGAGAGAAAAAATGAACCAGTATTCTAATAAGATGGAAAACACAGAAGAAATGGACAAAATCCTAAAAACATATGAATTACCAAAACAATCAAAAAGCTATGAAGATTCTAAATAAATAAATATTGAACAAAGAAAAGTCCAGACCCTGATAATTTACTGCTGAATTGTACAAGAAATTTAGAGATGACCTAATGCTGCTACTTTTCTAATGAAATTGAAAGGGATGCAATACTTCCACATTCATTCCTGGAAACAAGCCAGAGAAGGATACCAAAACCAGAGAAGACTCCAACCAAAATAGAAAACCATACACCAATCTCCCTAATGAACACAGATGCAAAAACCTTCAAAAATATACTGGGAAATGGAATGCAATAAATCATCAAGAACATTAAACAACATGACAAAGTAGGATTCATCTCAGGGATGCAGGGATGGTTCAACATATGCAAATCAATAAATGTAATACACTATACTAACAGAGTCAAAGACAAAAACCACATGATCCTCTCAATAGATGCACAAAAAACATTTGACAAAGTCTAATGTTCATTCATGATAAAAAACTATATAGAAAATTGGAATAGATGGTCTTTATCACAACCTAATAAAAGCCATCTATGACAAAGCAACAACCAACAACATCCTAAATGGACAAAAGCTAAAATCTTTCACTTTAAAATCAAGAACAGTCTAGAATGTATGATAGTTTTTGTAAAATAGGAAATATCTAAAGGGAATGTGGTGGGGGAACGTAATCGGGGAAAGAATAAATATGATTCCAAAAGAAAATAAAAGAGCATGTATATAAGGGGTGAGAGGTTGTGGGTGGGTAGGGATGTGGGTAAAAATGAGAATTAACTTGTGTCATATACTGGTACAAATCCCCCAATGTTGTGTGAGATTATGAGTAGTATATAAAATTTATCAATAAAGAATTCAATTTAAAAAAATCAGGAACAAGATGAAAACATCCTCTACTTCCACTCTTATTCCATACAGCTATGGAAACATTTAGCCACAGCAATTTGACAAGAAAGAAATGAAAGGAATAAAGATAGGAAAGAAGCTCAATTATAATTATTTGCAAATATCATAATGTACTGTAGAGAAGACCCCAAAGGGCCCACCAAAAGACTTCTAGATTTAATAACCAAATTCAGTAGTATGGTTTGACACAAAGTCAACATTAAAAAATCAATAGCCAAAAAAAAAAAGTTAATAGCGTTCCAGTACACAAATAACAAACTCACTGAGGGAGAAATTAGGAAAACAACACCTTTCACTATAGCCTCCAAAAAAGTGAAATAGGCAAAGGAAGTAAAAGATCTCTACACTGAAAACTATAGTACTCTGGGACCACAGATTTAGCTTAGTGGTTCTGGCACTTGCGCATACAACAATACTGGGCGTGGTGACTCATGCCTACCAGCAATCAGTACCACATACCACAATGCTGGGCATGGTAGCTCACACCTGTAATCCCAGCAATAGGGAGGCAGAGGCAGGAGAATTGCTGAGTTCCAGGCTTGCCTGCGCTACATAGTGAGCTCAGGGCCAGCCTGTCTCACAAAAAAAAAAAAAAAAAAAAGAAAGAAAAGAAAATTATAGCACTCTGAAACACTTTATGAACAAAACCTCTCCAGCATGGGAACTAACAAAAGGAATCAATAACTTGGATCCCATCTTATTAAAAAGCTTCTGTACAGCAAGAGAAATCACCAGCAGAGTGAAAAGACAAACTACAGTATGGGAAAACATCTTTGCCAGCTGCTTCTCAGACAAACGGCTGCTATCTATAATATATAAAGAATTTTCTAGGGCCGGAGGGTTAGCTCAGTGGTTCCGGTGCCTGCTTCGCAAGCGCAAGGTCCTGAGTTCAATTCCTGGTAACCACATATAATGCTGGGCGTGGAGACTCACGCCCACCAACAATCAATACCGCACACCACAGTGCCGGGCATGGTGGCTCACGCCTGTAATCCCAGCACTCGGGAGGCACAGACAGGAGGATTGCTGAGTTCGAAGCTTGCCTAGGCTACATAGTGATCTCAGAGCCAGGCTGAACTACAAAGTGAGACCCTGTCTCAAAAAAAAAAAAAAAAAAGAATTTTTTAAAAATCAAACCCCACTAATTTGAAGACCCAATCCAAAAATGGGCATCTGAAATGGACACATTTCAGATAAAGAAGTAAAAGCAGCCAAGAAACACATGAAGAAATGTTCAACATCACTGGTCACTCGAGCTATGCTGATGAAAACAACACAGATTCCACCTCACTCCACAAAGAATAGTATCACGAAGTCAACCAACAACAAATGCTGGCAGGGCTGTGGGAGAAAGAAACCCTTCTCCACTGCTGGTGGGACTGTAGACTGGTGCAATCACTATGGAGAGCAGTGTGGAAGATTCCTCAAAAACTTAAGATTAGAGGTCCCATTTTTTTTTTTTTTTTTTTTTTGCGACAGGGTCTCGCGTTGTAGTTCAGGCTGGCCCTGAGCTCACTATGGTGCCCAGGCAAGCCGCCGCGAACTCAGCAATCCTCTTGTCTCTGCCTCCCGAGTGCTGGGATGACAGGCGTGAGCCACCACGTCTGGCATTGTGGTATGCGGTGTTGTTGGTGGGCGTGTCTCCACGCCCAGCATTATATGTGGTTACCGGGGATCGAACTCAGGACCTTGCGCTTGCGAGGCAGGTGCCGGAACCACTGAGCTAACCCTCGGGCCCTAGAGGTCCCATTTGACACTGCTATTTCCCTGCTAGGTATACACACACAAGATATGTAAATACCATATCTTTTCTCTGGTATGAGAACCTGTAGATGTAAATGAGTTCTAGAATGTATGATAGATTTTGTAAAATAGGAAATATTCAAAGGGAATGTGGTGGGGAAACATTATGCGGGGAAAGAATAAATATGATTCAGAAAGAAAAAGAAAGAGCATGTATATAAGGGGTAGAGGGTTCTGGATAGGTACGGATGTGGGTAAAAATGAGAATTAACTTGTGTCATATACTGGTACAAATTCCCCAATGTTGAGTGTGATCATGAGCTGTATATAAAATATGCCAATAAAGAATTCAACAACAACAAAAAAAGAAGATTCGTATCAAAGTGACATATGTGCACCCATGTTTATAGCAGCTCAGTGTGCAATAGTAAATCTTGGAAACAACCCAAATGCCCATCAACAGGAGACTGAATAAAGACGTGTTTTTTTTAATAAAGTGAAGTATTACTCTGCCATAAAGAATGATAAATTTGAGTCATTTATACTCAAATGGATGTGCCTTGACGACATACTCATAAGTAAAATAAATACAACATAGATGTGTAAATACTGTATCATTTCTCTAGTATGAGAAACTAAAGGTGTAAATTAATTCTAAAATGTATGATAGGTATTATGAAATACAAAATATTCAAAGGGAAAAGGAGGGTAGGGGTAAGTAAAGGAGAGAAAGAAAATTTGAAGGTAAAAAAGGAAACAAAGCTTATGTACATAGGGGACAGAAGGTTGTAGGTTGGACAGGGGAATGGGAAAAAATGAGAAATCATGTCATATAGTGGTACAAATTCTCAACATTGACTGTGATTATGATGTGTATATAAAATGTACCAATAAAATCAATTAAATAAAATTACAGTACTCTGAAAAAGGATATCCAGCAGGGTGTGGTGGCTCACACCTGTAATCCCAGCACTGGGAAGGCAGAGGCAGGAGGATTGCTGAGTTCGAGGCTTGCCTGGGCTACATAGTGAGCTCAGGGCCAGCCTGAACTACAAAGCAAGACCCTGTCTCAAAAAAAAAAAAAAAGAAAAAGGATTATCAGAAAATGGAAAGACATCCTTTGTTCCTGGGTAGGAAGAACCAATATAGTGAAAATGTCCATACTCCCAAAATTGTTATATAGATTTAATGCAATCACCACCAAAATACCAATAGTGTAACTCACAGAATTAGAGAAAACAACCCTAAAATTTATTTGGAACAAAGGAGACCTAGAATAGCAAAGGCAATTCTGAGCAACAAAGGTAAGGCAGGGGGCATCACAATCCCTGATTCAGAATTATATTACATAACTATTATGATAAAAACAGCAAGGTACTGGTAAACGAATGAATGAATGAACGAATGAACAAAAAGCAAGACCTAAGGATCAATGGAACAGATTAGAAAATGCAGAAACAACTCCAGACATACTAAGCCATCTTATCTTTGACAATTAGCCAAATATCTTCACTGGAAGAAAGATACACCCTTTGATAAATGGTGCTGGAAAAACTGGCTTTCCACAGGCTAAAAATTAAAACTAAACCCAGATCTTTCAAAATGGATCAAAGATCTAAATCCAGATTGACTAGGTAGAACTCTTGAAGACACTGGTGGAGGAAAAAAATTTATGAACAAACCTCAATCACACAAGAAATATCACAAAGAATCAGCAACTGGGATATCATCATACTAAAAAGCTTTAGCACCACAAGAGAAACTACCAACAGAATGGAGAGACAACCCACAGTTTGGGAAAATATTTTTTCCAGTTATTCCTCACAAAAGGACTACTATCTAGAATATATAAAGAATTCAAAAAATCTAGATTCCCAATTTAAATGTCCAATCAAAAAATGGGCATATGAAATGAATAGATACTTCTCAGATGAAGTAGAAACACCAAATAAGCATATGAAGAAATGTTCAACATCACTGGACATTCAAAAGAGATACATATTAAAACAAATCTGAGATTCCATTTTGCTCCAGAAAGAATGGCTGTTAACAAGAAATTGACCAATAACAAATGCTGGAGGGACTGTGGGAAAAAAGGAACCACACTCTGTGTTGGGAGTGTGCTTGTGGAAATTAACGTGGACATTCCTCAAAAAACTAAAACTAGAGGTTCCATTCAACCCAGCTATTCCCCTTCTTATTTTCCCCAAAGAATTATAAGCATCACATCATGGTTATATATGCACAGTTTAATGATAGTTTTTAATAGCTAAATCTTGGAAACCATCCAAACATCCATCAATTGAGGAATTAAAATTTTTTTTAAATAGTAGAGTATTACTGTAATAAAGAATGAGCTTGAGACCTTTATAGCTAAGTAGACGCACCTTGAGACAATACTCAAGTTAAATAAATTGGATACAAATGTTTAAATACTGCATTGTTTTTCTGGTGTGAGAAACCAAATGTGGAAATAAGGACTAAAAAGTATAACAGATACTGGAAAATGTGAAGAAAATGTTCAATTGGGAAAGGGAACAAGGGAGGTAGAGAGGGAAAGGAAAAAGAAAAAGAGAAAATCAAAGGAAAAATGGCAACAAAGCTTTTGTACAAAAGGGAGAGGGGAATTGGAAAAAAAAGCAACAAGATGTATCATGTACTGGCAGAAATCCTCTATGATAAATGACATCATTATGTATATTTAATATGTACCAATAAATGTTTTTCTAAAAAAAAAGCAGCCAGATATCTTATTCAAAAAGAATTTTGATTAAGAAAATATAATTTCTGCTGGGCTTGGTGGCTCACGCCTGTTATCCCAGCACTCGGGAGGCAGAGACAGGAGGATTGCTGAGTTCGAGGCTTGCCTGGGCTACACAGTGAGCTCAGGGCCAGCCTGAACTACAAAGTGAGACCCTGTCTCAAAAAAAAAAAAAGAAAATATAATTTTAATTAAAGTCAAACAAGTTTTTAAACTAGCTTTGCTTCTTTTTTATATGGTAAAGAGTATGGAATAAGTAGTAAATTACTTACGTATCTACTAGCAGATCATATTCCTTGTCAATTTATAAGTTAGACTATCCAGCAGCCTAATGTAGTCTACATTATATAAACCCATTCTTTTGGTTTGTTTTGTTTTGTTTTTTGAGACAGGGTCTCACTGTGTAACTTAGGCTGGCCTTATACTCACTACACCTCAGGCTGGCCTCAAACGTAGTGATCATCCTGCCTCAGACTCCCACTGCTGGGATTATACGCATTGCTGTAACAGTGCTACTAGATAAGACTATCATCTCATCTTCACTTTGCGTGAGAAAACCCAAGCTCAGTGGAACAAGTAACTTGACAGTCACATGTCTAGTCTAGTGCTCAAGTCCATGCTATTTTGATTATCTGCCCTTTCTTCATATTTAATATAATCGGTAAGCTGCCTCTCAAATATATCTGAATAAGCTATACCATTAATCTTGGTGTTTTCAAACATCCTAGCAGTACAGATGCCTCTTGGTTCAATAAGCAAATGTCCAGAGGACAGGGCCTATGTCCTTGCCTTAGGAGATGTTGGTCCCAGCAGGAAACAAGAGTATCTTTGCACAAGCACATTGTCACTGCCATGCCCCACGATGGGGTCAGAGGTCCCTTTCACTGATATTCACAAACACAGGAAGCCTGGACTCCTTAAGCAGTCTGGAGCCCTCCTCCTGTGATCGTGGCCACCCCTGCTAATAGCTCCACTCAGGCAATGCAGATCCTGAGTGGCACATCGATCCCATGCCAGTGGTGTGCTCTGCCAAACCCATCCACGGCAACTTTCAACAACACCATGTGCACTGGTGTCCCTTCCACATCTACTCCTGGAAGCACTGCTATTTCAGATGCCACCTTCTGTCCACCAACACAACTGTCCAGTACAGAGCACATGCATGTCAACCCCAGGCCACTACCCAGAAAAAATCCATATATTCACTCTCTTATGCCTAGAAATGCCAGGCCAGGGGACTCTTGGTCTTTGCTCTGAGATCCCTGCCTTCAGCGTCTCTCCAGCCTAGGCACCCCTGGGGTCCAGCTGTGCACAGTCCCAATTCCCACCTCTGTGGAAAGCCCACACAGCAGAGGAAAAAAGATCCTTTACCTTTTTTGGCTCTGAGCACCCGCCCCAGTCTCTGGGCCTCCTGCCGCCTTGAGCCACCGTGGGATGAGATCTGAATGAGGACATTTGCTTCAGGTAGATCAAATGATGTGTCACCTACCTACAAGCAAAAAAAAAAAAAAAAATCAACTGGCCCAGATTTCAAAAAGGTGTATTTTTATTTATATTTATTTTTGCAATGCTGGGGTGGAAGTTAGGGCCATGGTCATGCTAACACATACCCTACCACTGAGCCACCTCCCCACCCCTGGCCTGAATTTAACCAGCTCTGTAAGTAAGTTAGTCCTCCTCTTACATTGAGGTCCTTCTGCAGCGGGGTGAAGCAGTGACCTCAGACAGGCTCCCTTGGATCCAGAATGAGTCTAAGAGCTCAAATCACACCTCAGTGTCCAGCTCTGCAAGGCCAACAGTGCTGGGCACCAGCCCAACATAAACTTATTTGCAGTCACTTTGTTGGGCTATGGGAAAAGGTCTGTATAAAGCCTTTCATAATCTTATCCTATGACCACCAAGACCAGCAGTAGAACATGTAGGACAACGTGGCCTAGGTCACCACCCTACATGGGGTCTTAATGGCTGGGTACACCCCATCTTGGGGTGTCCAGCCATGGAGGTTCCCAGCCAGCCCAGCCACAATCACATGACAGGGAAACCTTACTTCTGTTGGAGCTGCCTTCACCTGAATGACATCTAAACATCACTTCCTAGTTGGGCCTATGTCTACTAAGGGAGGCTAAGGCCAGGACAGAGGTGGCTCCACTGGAGAGCCTCATCTTAACTTCCATCTCACTGCCCACCCACAGCATTCCAGCTTCTGCCCCAGAACCTGGACACATGGGAATGAGCATGCACGCAGTAAGCTCCCACTACAGAACATAAGCTCACTGTCCTCCCCAGACCCTCATCATACCCGCTCCCATGCCACACACCTCACCCCAACCCAGGTGCCACACTAACCTTGGATATGAAGATGGTGTTGATTTTGGGATTGTGCTTGAAATTTTGGAGAATTTGCATCCTTTCTCCCTGGGATGTAGGTCCATAGATATACGGTCTAGAGAAGAAGCACAGAAAGATCAGAGTCACACCTGAATGACTCTGAACGCACATGCAATGGTAAAAGGAGTCGAAACAACATCCTCTCTCATAGGAAACCTTCCGTCATGCTGGTCACTGCACGGCATCCCCGCACCTCGGCACTGCCCCACTGATTCTGGTCCAGGCTCACCACTCTCTCTGGGAGTCCCTTTCCTTTTTCTTGCCTCAATCTCTTCCACTCTAGGCAGAGAATCTATACAAAGGAGAATACTAATGGTCATGAGGACCAAGTGGATAGAGCAAAGAAAACATTCTTAGGTCCCAACAAAAGGCTGGTTGCAACTGTTCCCTAAGGACATAGGCATACACCCAGCAATGAGCAGAAAGGCAAAAGGCTGAAGGCCCTTCTGGGAACACCAGGTTCAAACTCTTCTCTTCAGACTCCGGCTCCCTATCAGAGGCACTGGCCCATCTGATAACTACGCTGACGCCTCCTGGCACCTGGGGAGACCACAGCCTTGCCTTCTGTCTTGGAATGTATCACTGGGCAGTCTGTGTGATTTTGCAAGGCCAGAAGAGAAATGCTGATGATAATTATAAGTACAATGAGGGCAGGTATCAGATACGCAAGCCTACCTACGCCAAGGATGGAGCTAAAAGGGTATTATATTTTTGAAACATTCATCCTGCCAATGTTCTTCAGAACTGTAAAAGGCAGGTCTCATGTTCCCCATTTACACACAGGGAAGAAGGATGAGGACCTCGAGACAGTGAAGCCCAAACCCAGCTGTTCAGCCTGTCTCTGGATACCTGGGTTTTTAGGTGTTTCTTTTTCTCCCCCATCATGAGAAACTCCCTGCACAGTGACTAGTCTTATTTCTGAAAGGTACTCTCACACAGGAAATGAAACAAAAGGAAAGCCCCCACCCCGGAAGAGAATAACTCTTGAGTCTCTGTGAGATACCAGACTCCAGAATTTGGAGACAGGTGGTAACTCCAAGTGACTAGGGAGCAAAAGGAGCTCCTTGCAAAATGAGTGAACAATCTTCTCAAGGTCACATGCTTCTGATGGGGAGAGGCCAGGACCCAAACCTAGTGTGACTCCCAAACACTCTGCTCGCTACTGCAACATTACCTCATAACCCTACTGATCTCTCCTGCAGTACACGTCAGTGATAGCCCTCTGTTTCTTATAAGGCTGGAGGGAAGTTCACAGACTTCTCCCAACACAGGGAATCTATTAAAAGTTAAGAGGCAAGGCCTAGGATCCATTCAATCACTTCAAAAGGAAATAAAGATAAAACTATCTAAGGACAGGAACATAAAAGAAGTCACAAATACCATTCTATTACATGTGAGACAACCACAGTTGGCAGTCCTACCCTGTGTCTAGCTGGCTCAGCACTGACAGTGCCAGACCAATGAACACCGCCCACAAGCCGATGTGCAGAAGGATGCAGCCAGGACAGGCCTTGGGTGTTCCAAATGTGGGTGGGGGTCAACCACTCATGGGACATTCCAGGGACCATCTGGATGGAGCATTGCAGAGGGAAGGGGAGGAAAGGTGGGAAAGAGGGAAAGTGGCAGCGAAATATGATGGTAAATATATGTACTATCTTGTTGCCTCATTTAATCCCACACTAATATGACAGCAAAGGACTAAAGGGACACAAAGCCATACAGAGAACAGAAGCTGAGCGCAACAAGTAACACCTGGAAGGTGAAAAGCAGATGGATGCAGGTGCAGTAACGAAGCTGACAGTTCTTGAGAGTGGCGCCTGAGTTGGCGGTGGGGAAGCCAACACAGAACAATTTTCTAAGCCAATCTGCCAATTTTCTGTGCAGGGCACAATAGGGTTTGGCATCTAGAGCCCAGGTGAGTTGGAAGAGGTAGGTGGTGGGCAGATGGCAGACAGCAGGCTGCGAGTGTGTGAGGAGCAGAGACCCCAGCCCACAGCAGGCCTGGCTGCACCGAACTGAGAGGATGCTACAGGATCTAGATCTGAACAAAGAGAAGGGCAGCACCCTGGATGCCAGCAGAGCTGAAGGTAATGAGGAGACTTGCAGTATGGTGAAGAGGTGCACGCTCAAGGCCTAGCTAGTCACCCCCTTTCCCTCCTTCCCACATGCTGGCGCCCAGGAGACTGGAAAAGACCTACAGATGCTGATGCCTGACAATTTCCCAATGAACAACTAAGTGCTATTTACTCTATAGGGAGGCGCGCAGGTTGGCAAGCCCACTGACTAACACAGAAAAGCCCATCTGCTTCTTATTGACCAGTTCTCAAAAGTGCAGCTGCAATGCTGGGCATGATGTACATCTATGATCCCAGCACTCAGGAGACTGAGGCAGGAGGAACAGCATGAGTCCAAGGCCAACCTGGGCTACATAGTGAGTTCAAGGCCAGCCTGAACTAAATGGCAAGACCTCATCTCAGGGGGAAAAAAAAAAAAAACGGGGCGGGGGCTTCAAAAGCTTCCACAGAGGATGAACAAGAAGACACTGTACTTGTGCAAGAGCAGTGATTAGACTGGGTATGATGGTACACACCTATAATCCAGCACTGGGGAAGCTAAGGTAGGAGGATGCAAGATCCGCCCATTCTAGGGAACTTGGTGACCTAGCAAGACCTTGTCCCAAAGGATAAAAAATAAAAAAGGCTGCAGATGCAGCTCAGCGTTCAACATGTGAAACTTCCTTCATCTCCCTACACTCTTTTCTTTCAAGTGCTTTTGGTTTCACCATCTTTACCCTGCCTCTAAAGTCCTGAGTTTCGATAATCTGTAGTTCAATGCAAATCCTGGGTTTAATCCCCAGTACAGCGAAGAAAAAGGAAAAAGGAAAAACAAAAAAAGGAGCAGGACTGGTTTCTATTTGCTCCCTGTCCCTATCTACAAAAAGAATTATGACCTGTCTCTACAGAGGCCCACGTCCTGCAACACTCATGGCACCTGAGGCCTGCCACGGGAGTAGGCAAAGGCCTCTTCTTATTTACCTGTCAGGCAGTTTACCCAAGCCAGCTTTTAAGCACTGGATGGGGCTGTGGACTGGAGGGTGCTGGCTGAGTGGCTCCTAAGGAGCTCTCTCTGGATGCTGATCCACACCAGGCCACTGGCCCAGCCTCTCTTTGCCTTCCTAACCCCTGAGCTACAAAATCTGGGCTCCATTCCACCCTCTGGTCTCATTCATCAGGAAACCTCAAGTGCCAATCCTCTCCACTTTTGGAGCCAGATCTAAGATCATGCACCACCCAGCACAGCATGGCCCCTTGCCCTCTGGCTACATGTGATCAGCCTGCCCTTTTCCATGTGACCACTGACCGTGACCACATGCCTCTCTGTCTCGCCTGGTTCCTTGCCACCCAAGAAGTTCCTGAACACTTCCAGAAAGAAACAGACACCTTCTTCAAACTCACTGAGGAGCTGACTGGACTACAGCCACTGTGTTAATTCTTTTTTTTTTTTTTTGAGATAGGGTCTCGTTTTGTAGTTCAGGCTGGCACTAAGCTCACTATGTAGCCCAGGCAAGCCTCGAACTCAGCAGTCCTCCTGCCTCTGCCTCCCAAGTGATGGGATTACAGGCATAAGCCACCATGCCCAGCACTGTGGTATGTGGTATTGATGGCTGGTGGGCGTGAGTCACCACACCCAGCATTGTATGTGGTTACTAGGATCGAACTCAGGGCCTTGCGCTTGCGAGACAGGCGCTGGAACCACTGAGCTAAATCTCCGGCCCTCTGTTTTTAATTCTTACTTGTTCAGCCGAATAGCATATTCCTTCAAGGCAAACACATTGTCAGCAAAGACAATAATCTTGTCATTCCTTCTTTCATGAAACTTGATCAGAAACTGACAAGCTCGGAACTTATTAGGGTTCATGGTGTACAGCAAGATCCGTTTCTTGGTTTTGATGGCCACATACTCCCGATAAAACTCAGGCGACATCGGGCACCAAACCTGGGGAGCAGCAAGAATCAGGTCATTTGCAAGTTTAATTATCCTGTGCTTAGAAACTTGGAGGCCTTTTTGTTTAGCAGAATTAGTTCTAAAATAGTTCAAAACAAAACAAGGGTATATGAATTATTACAATATAATGATCCCTAATGATCCCTTTAATATAGTGATCCCCTTTATCTGTGCCTTCAGTTACCCACTGTCAACAATGGTCTGAAAATATGAAACAGAAAATTCCAGAAATAATTCATGTATTTTAACTCAAACCCTGTTCTCAGTACCACAAAGCAATTACATGTCGAGTACGTTGTTCTGCCCAAGATGTAAACCACTGCTTCACCAAGTGCATCTACCCTGCATAACAACCTGCCTACTGAGCACTCAATAGTTGTTTCATTCTTACTTTTTAGTCCGTGTTGACAGTACATTATGGTTCTATGTTGCTACACGCACATAACACATCTTAATTCCTTTTGCCATCCACTTCCCCACCCTATCCCTTGAATCCCTTCCCATCTGAGAAAGATCTACATATCTCCCTACATCCTATTCTATCTTTTATTTTGCTCTTCATTTATAATTTGAATTTAATAACAACAAAGTACCACTGGATGGGAGGAACTAGCAATCCAAGAACCCTCACAGGCAAACTCTCTGACAACATAACTTGATAACCACACCACTGTCCCTTCTCAGGCAGTCAGGAAGAGTCCCTCCACCTCAGTCACCACAGCACGGTCCATTAGTAGGCCATGAAATATCAAAGATCAACGATCCATCCATCAGTCTTTCAGCACTATCTATTTTTTCATTTACTACCAATTATGAAAAATAAGACTTCTGTGTGTCCTGAAATCATCTCTGGTGCTAAAGCCGCAGAACAGTCACAATAGTTCCGGAACACACCCTCCAGCCATGGATCCCAGCACAGACCCAGAGGAGGCTGACTCTCACAGAGTGACTAACCTCTCCTTGCCGCTGCCTCCTCCTCTGCAGAACTGCAGTGCTGACAAGGAGAGAGGTGACACCCAAGGAGACTGCGTGGGCAGCCAGGAAGACTGCCTGAAGGCTGTCAGGACTCGTGCTCTAACAAAGCACATGCGCCCACCCTCCTCAGCACTGTGCCCCACTATGAGTGTATTTTGATATATGATACATGAGTGATATATAGTGCGATTAAATCAAACTATTATTTCTATCACTCACTTGCCTGACTCTGTGATGATACATTTGGAATTCCCTTTTAGTTACCCCTACCACAGCATCCCTATGCGGATTGTCCAGAGACCAGCAAGGCAAACTCCTCGCATCTCTGTGCACAGGATCTGAGGAGATCATTCTTAACCACTCCACTTAAAATTTATCTTTCAGTTTAGTGTAAAACTCCACCTCCAGCAAAAACCTGGTGTTCCTTCTGTTTTGTTTTTGATACCAGGGATTGAACCCAAGAGCAATTGGCCACTGAGCTACATCCCCAACTCTTTTTATTTTTATTTCAAGACAGAGTCTCATTAAGTTGTCTAGGCAGGACTTTGAACTTGTGATCCTCCTGCCTTGGCCTCCCAAAGTGTTGGAGTGCAGGCACCACCACATCCAGACTAACTACAAAATGCTGGCAACTAAAATGCACACACAAAGGAAAAAGAAAAAATTACAGCATGGCCACACACAGGCATATTCTGCAGCTATGAAAATTACTGAGGAAGCTGGATATGATAATACTGTCATATTACTCTAACTACTCGGGCAGGTGAGGCACAAAGATTGCAAATTTAAGGCCAACCTAGCCAACACAGCAAAACACTGTCTCAAAAAACCTTTTTTAATTAATTAAATTTTAAAAAAGGCCTGAGGATGTAAGCTCAGCATTCCAGTGCTTGCCTTAGCACAAGTGCGGCCCTAGGTTTAGTCGCCAGTACTTCAAAACAAAGAGTGAAGAAGATATTTAAGAAATTACAAAGTGGGCCAGAGATTTAGCTCAGTGGTTCCGGCGCCTGCCTCACAAGCGCAAGGTCCTGAGTTTGATCCCTGGTAACCACATACAATGCTGGGCATGGCGACTCACGCCCACCAGCAATCAATACCACATACCACAGTGCCAGGCATGGTGGCTCACACCTGTAATCCCAGCACTCAGGAGGCAGAGGCAGGAGGATTGCTGAGTTCAAGGCTTGCCTGGGCTCCATAGTGAGCTCAGGGCCAGCCTGAACTACAAAGCAAGACCCTGTCTCAAAAAAAAAAAAAAAATTACAAAGTGATTTGTTAGAGGAAAAAACAAAGTACAAGGAATATCTACAGGAAAGGTGAAATAAGAGATCAACCTGACTGTATTTCAGAATATGGGAGGAGAGAAAAAAAAACAGCTAAACCAAGGTACCTTACAATAGTTAAAATAAGAGTATTTAGACTATGTGTTTTCAGGCCACAGACAAATTGAAACTAGATACTGAACTCTAGTTTTATTTATCATAGTGAAATCATGTAGCAATTCTGAAACTTCAAGCTGCTGCATGCCTGTAATCCCAGCATTTGGAATGCTGAGGCAGGAGGACTGCCCCAAGTTTGAGGCCAGCCTGGGCTATACAGTAAGTTCCAGACCAGCTTGAATTACACAGTGAGACCATTTCAAAAAATAAAAATAAAAAAATCTGAACATACATGTAGTTTTTTTTGACAGAGCCTAAGCATATTGTAAACAAATTTCCTATCTAATTACAAATACAGAAAGAGGGAAAGTTAGAAAAAATTGTAGTGTTGGATTATATTGCCCATATCACCACAAACTCAATTTTTAATACATATAGGTAAATAAGAAAGACACAGATATGAGCACATACACACACATACATTCCCTACCTCTGTCCAACAGTGAGACTAGCAAGGACATCCTAACAGTCATGAGCACACCTAACACCCACATGTTGGTTTGAAACTATTGAAAGAACCCAGGTTTCCGGAAAAAATGACTGAATTCAAGCCCAAAGAAGAAAAGGTTCGAGAAGAGGCTGAAGTATCTTACTATGACACAAAGTGAAGACATGCTCAAAGAACTATGGAGCCACGTGAGATAGACACAGGAGTCAACATCTGGGAAAACTAGAGCACCCAGAGGTGATGACACAACACTCCCAAAGGTGTCTCTGTGCTAGGGCCCAGGTTTGGTGCTGCTGACAAGTAACAGGAAGCTCAGGCACAAGGTAACTTTGTGGTATTAGAAATGCTCTAACAGTGGACTATAGAAATAGTTGCTGTAAAATTATGGGAGTGTAAACTTACAATGAATGAGTATTATTGATATGTAAACTCCCAACAAAGCTATTAGAACAACTTGGTAACCCAAATGTCTTCAACATCAGAAAAGGTTATTTTTATTGCTGGGTAGAATTTCAGCCTAGTCAAATTGTGGCACATCTGTACAGTGAAATACTGCAGAGATTCAAAGGAATGAACTACAGCCACCTGTGTGTTACAGGTATTAAAAACACTGAAAAAAGACAGAAGTTGTACAGGAACGTATATAACCTGACTCTGCTTACACAATGTTAAAAAAACAAAGCAGGAGCCGGGTGTGGTGGCTCACACCTGTAATCCCAGCACTCGGGAGGCAGAGACAGGGGGTTTGCTGAGTTCCAGGCTTGCCTGGACTACATAGTGAGCTCAGGGCCAGTCTGAACTACAAAGTGAGACACTGTCTCAAAAAAAACCACAAAGCAGGCAAACACACATAAGTGGTAAAATGATTAAAGCAAGAGACTGATAAAGCCAAGTTCCTTGATGGTGGTTACAACAACCACGGAAAAGAAATAGAAGGGCTCAAAGGCTCTGGCTACATGCTCTTCAGCAGGCGGGAGTTCTGCAGACACAGATACAAGGGAAGGACTGCTCGTCCCCGCAAAGTCTGTACAGGCTCTGCACACTCACCATCACCTGAGTGGCCTCTTCTCTCACTCTGAGGGCAAAGGTCACAATGCTCTCACGCTGAGTGGCAGTCATTTTAAAGTGTTAAGACTTTGGGTGTTTGTTCTAAGACCTACCTTTGAACAAGGATTTTCTAACATTCACTGTGTAAGTACACATTACAGAATAGTATCAGGGAAAGGAGTTTTAAGAGACAAAGTGACCAAGGTCACAATCTACCTCCTGGGGCTGTGACAGTGGGAGTGGTCTCAGTGGTCGCCCACACAGCACCCCCTGGGGCATGTGGGCAGAGCCAGGAGTAGAAGGAGGAAGTGGCCCACATCAGCATCCTGACTTCACCACTAACTGAGACCTTAAGACAAGGGTTCCTCTTGCACCTAACTGTGAGATGGGGTAAGCGGGTTAATGCTGCCCCCTGCCCCCTGTTACTGAGCTCCCTGCAGGAGGTAGTGGTAGGGAAGCCTGCTACCTCACCCTATCCCTGCCTCTGCCCATGGAAGGAACTTCTCTCAGATGCCCACCCAGCCAGGCCCAGCTACCTCAGCACATTGGACTTTTGCAATGTAGCCATTGTTTTGCAACTCCATCCAGTTGGCTTCGTAGAGCTTGGGCCCAATCAAAAAATTTAAGTCGACAATTTTGTCATCTTCCCGGACAAGGGTCGCAGTCAGACCCAGCTTGCAGTGGGCCTGCACGATGGTGAGCACCCGTCGGAACATCTTGGCTAGGAAACAGTGACAGCATTCAGTCAAAAATGTTCAAGGACCATAGAGACTGGCAACTTTTCAAGTACTTATTTGGCAAAAGTGCCCACTTCTTTATTTTGCCCATCTTCTAACATTTTTGACCCTTGCCTAAATGTGTAGCAGCTCAAATCACTATGGCAAAAGTCATCCAGGTGACCCGTCCCTCCCCTAATTGACCCCACTTTAATGAATCCCCAAACCATCCTTCCTTTGCATCACCCTTGACCTCTTCCTTTCTCTGATCCCACATTTGACCCACACAGCCTATTTCACCCCCACTTCACTCTCACAGTGTCATGCCTCCTGCTGAGATCACACCAACCTCATCCACAGCTCCTACAATGCTTCCTCCTACCTGTTCACACAGCAGCCAGAGGGATCTTTCTATGTAAAGCTCAGGTGAGCCTCCGTTCCACTTCCAGATGGCTTCCATTCCATGCAGAGTGGAAGCCAAAGTCCCTCGCATGGGTCCCGAGGGACCAGATCTTCCCTGACACGTTCCTCTGCCCCACCCCCACCTGCTCTCCCTGCACTTGCCTCTGGCCACATGGCCACTGTGTGTTGTCTGAATGTGCCAAATGCTTCTCCAGGGCAGAGCCTGTGCCTACTGCTCCTCCTTGAAGGACACCCAGTCCCTACTTGGATTGTAAGTATCTCTAGTTTTCTTTAGCATCCACAGATGATGAAGGAGCTCCCACTACACAGAATGGACCAAGCCACAGAAATGTTCTAAAAGCTCTGTGTAAACACCCCTCACAGTTCACCTTAGTATAATCTCTAGACATCATTTGGGGGAAAAGAGTCAGACACACAAGCTTATATATTACATGGTTTCTCTTATATGAGAAACCCATATTATAAATAAAGAGTAAAATAGGTAATAGGAAATAGAAAATCGATCTTTCTCATATGGGAAGGGGACCAAAGACGGAGGGTGGAGAAAGGGAATTTAAGAAAAGGAATTTGGGTCAGAGATTTAACTCAGTGGTTCTGACGCCTGCGTCACAAGTATAAGGTCCTGAGTTCGATCCCCGGTAACCACATACAACAATATGGGGTGTGGTGACTCACGTCTACCAGAAATCAATACCACATACCACAGTGCTGGGCGTGGTGGCTCACGCCTGTGATCCCAACACTCGGGAGGCACAGACAGGAGGACTGCTGAGTTTGAGGCTTGCCTGGGCTACATAGTGAGCTCAGGGCCAGCCTTAACTATAAAGCGAGACCCTGTCTCAAAAAAAAAGGAATTCACATGTGTTATATACATGCGCCAATACCACTAGGAATCATTAGGTACTGCAAACATGTACTCATTTTTTTAAAATGTGAATAAATGTTAAACAAAAAAAGGATCTGAGCTTCCATTTAACCTTTTTCTTTTTTTTTTTGTGGTACTGGGGATCAAACTCACAGGCAATTGGTGCCACTGAGCTAAATCCTTGGCCCATTTAACCTTTTCTCAATAAAGGCTTGCCTAGTCAGGCATGGTTACAACTTTTCTGTAGTCCTAGTGACTCAGGAGACTATAGCAGGAAGAACTCTTAAGCCCAGTAATTTAAGATCAGCCTGGGTAACACAGTGAAACCCTGCCTCAAAAAAAAAAAAAAAAAAAAGTTTGCTTAGAGTAATATGCAGCAAAAAAAGGAACAAACTACTGGGAGAACCATGAAAATAGGATAAGAGTAAGCTGAATGGTACAAAAGATGGAGGTCATTTCCTACATGACCACTGTGGGCCAGGGACTAAGGAAGATGTGAATGCATACACCCACTCACCAACCAATCCCACACCTAAAAATTCTTTAAAAGCTTTACCCAGCAAGCATTTCTAGCCAGCTGAGTGGACTACATACCAGTTCCTCCCCCAACCCAACAACTGGACATCAATTTCCATCCACATGAGGGGAGACAGTTCAGCCCAGCCATCTCACCTGGAATGGTATGTACTTCGTCGAGAATCATGAGGCCCCACTCTTGGGTTTTGAGCCACTCCATGACTCGCTCTGCCTCCCAGGACCTTTTGGTGGTGTGGCCCAACATGGAGTAAGTGCTGATTGCAATAGAGCAGCCTATGGGCTTGTCCTTGGCGTCTGAGGTAAAGCGGCAGATCTGGCTGTCATCGATGGTGGACCACATCTTGAACTGGGCTTTCCACTGCTCCACAGACACAGCTGAGTTGCCAAGCACCAGACAGCGTTTTCTGACAGTGCACGCAGCAGTCACACCAACCAAAGACTTTCCAGCACCTATGAGAAACAAGGCCAGGTTGAAACAAAGGATGGGAAAGGTAGAATGATGCAACACTGGAACCATGGGACATTTCTCATACCAGCCCTCATAGCCAGTTCATGAGGCCTTTACTGCTGTAGCCTGCTTTTCTCCTTAAAGATGAAATGATCACTTCCCACACATGTGAGCACCACTGAGTGAAGGCCCTTCCACATCCTTTACAAATGGTGAAATCTCAGAACCAACTGGTGAAAGGAGATACCCTGTTATCAACACTTTACAGATGGGAAAACATGAGCCAAACTAGGCAGGCTTGATGGTACACACCTGCAATTCCAACACTCTGGGAGTTTAACAAGACCCTATCTCAAAATAAAAAATAAAAGGGCTGAGAGTGTAACTCATTACAAAAGCCCTGGGTTCAATTACTAGTACCAAAAAACAAGCAGAGAAAACCACCTTGCCAGGGGCTGTCAGACACTGGTGCAGGGCACAGCACACAAAGCAGACATCCTACAAAGGACTCGGTGAGCAACAGCTATCAATTTTTACACCGGAAACAGACTCAGAATGCACTAAGTGTGCACTCTACTTCAGACAGAAAAGATAAAATTCAAGGAGCTTCTGAGTTTACTACCTTCCCTGAAGATGATAAGAATCAAATTAATCCCTTCATCATTTCCTCCTTTACTATCAATATAACCCATGAAGCTTTAAAAAAACAACAACAACAACAACAATAAACCAGGCATGGTGGCACAACACATGTAATCCCAGCATTTGGAAGGCTGAGGCAAGAGGATCACCCAAATTTGAGGTCAGCCTGGGTTACACAATAAGTTCATGGCTTCAAATGTATAAAGAGACCCTGTCTTAAAAAAAATTTAAAAATAAAAATCACGAAACTGAAAGCCAAGACCCATCCTTTACGACTCTGTCCAGGGTGGGGCACCAAGATGAGGATGTTGTGGCCACAAACTGAGAACCTAGGCGAGGACCTAACATTACTTAAGACAAATTAGGTAGAAAAAGTATCATAGAGGTGCTTCCTGTCCTCATCTATCACCATAAGCATCTAGGGACAGGCTACGGAGCTTTGTAAGACCCACTTCACAGAATGAGAACCTAACACTCGGTGTACAATAGCAGCCCAGTCAACACTCCCTGCACCCTGCTCTAGTGTTCTTCAGGGATTCTGCCACTGCATAAGACTTGACAGGCTTTTTAGGCAATCTGTTTACCAATAGTTTCTCCCCAGCTGAATGAGCTCCTATGCCTACAGGCCCTATGCCAGTGATGGCAAATCTGTTAAAGCTTTCAACGCTACAAATAGCCCACTGCAACATGAATGACATAAATTCATCACCATAGGCCAAGGCTGAGGCTTCTTCCCACAGGGAACACTCAATAACATACCCATATGATTAGCACTCGGGACACTGAGGCAGGATCGCAAGTTCAAGGCCAGCCTGGCTGCACTGCAAGACTCTCAAACACATGTATGCAGGCACACAAGCACAAACGGGCAAAGGCATGTATCAAGAGCAGGAGACAGCAGGTAAATCAAACACAGTAACCTGGCCAGCTACTTCACTCAGGCTCCACTCACCACAAGGAAGCACAATAACACCTGAACGCGCACGTCCATTCCCAAACATCTTCCGCAGACTCTTCTCCTGATAGGGCCTGAGGACAGCTGTGGGTTTCAGGTCAATGTTGATATCAGGGTTGACAGAATCGTTCCGGAAATCATATTCTGCCAACAGTGGGTACTCAAGATGGATGCAACGTTTCTGTAGTTCTTCAATCATTTCCTGGGAAGATGGGCAACATGAAGTTTTTTCATAATCTTGTTAACTCCAAAGTATGCTCAAAAACAATGTGCATTCTAGTAATGGTCAAAAACTGCATTTTAGGGCCAGAGATTTAGCTCAGTGGTTCCGGCAACTGCCTAGCAAATGCAAGGTCCCTGGTTCAATCCCCAGTAACCACACACAACAATACTAGGCCTGGTGACTCATACCCACCAGCAATCAGTACCACCTACCACAATGCTGGGTGTAGTGGCTCACGCCTATAATCCCAGCACTCAGGAGGCAGAGGCACAAGGAATGCTTAGTTTGAGGCTTGCCTGGGCCACACAGTGAGCTCAGGGCCAGCCTGAACTACAAAGCAAGACCCTATCTCAAAAACAAAACAAAACTGCATTTTATCTGGACAAATACAATTTCTGATCTTGCTTGCTTGATGACTATTATGTAAAAACACAGAAACATAACTTAAACTAGCAACACTCAAAATGAGTTCTAGTCAGAACCAAAATGGAACCTCAGACACCCTCTTTTAAATCTCCTTAGGAAGTTGGGTTGAGTTCCCTCCATGAGGAGAGGCAGTCTAACTCCATCAAGAGGAATGATGGCCTCCAGGTCAAAGGGGCAGCAGGACCCTCCTCCTCAGACATGGAATAGAGGGAGGTGACTCAAGTAAGCACTGGCTTCTGACACCCGCTTAGGAGAGGAACCAGGAGAATACATTCACTAACCTGCTTGACTTCAAAGGATACCGTCTGTGTCTCTTCTTCTTCCTCCTCATCCTTGTCCATTTGCTCATAAAAGTCAAACAGGTCCATGGGAATGTCAGTCTTACTCTGGGGGTCTGTTACCCGGGAAGTGGAAGGCCCACTACTGCCTTCTGCAGTCTTAGATATCTATAGAGGAAAAGTAGGATTATGGACCTGCACACACGAAATCCTCTTGTTATCAAGAAAGAACTCAAGGTGCAAGAAAGAAAACAGTGGGCAGCTAGTCGGTCAGTCCCGGACTAAAGCAGACCAAACTCTCTCAACACCCAGCCTCCCTGTGAGGTGACCCAGGAGCCCACGCACAGCAGATTTGCTTGTGAAAGTCTCTGTGATGAGTTCAGTGGCCTCCCCTTCAGCATTCCTCAGGCGGCATTCCCGGATCACTGGGTCTTGAAGAAGATGCTGGATGACATCAGGATGGGAACTTTCAACAAAGTACCTATAAGCAAGGAAGGAAGGCACTGCCTACTGACCAGCACATCATTTCCACAATATTCTACCACTGATTTGATTTAATGGTCTGGGAATAGTGGCCTCACAACCCAATGTTCTCTCATACCTTGTGTCAAATGGGAGCTCTGAGCTACTAGTCATAAAATAACATGAGAGTTGTGGGCAAATCCGTATTTTAAAATCAAGTCAGCAGTTGTCTGAGCCCCAGTTCTGCAACTAATGAGAACACAGTGACTGATGAGCCGGTATCGTTTGGGCCATATCTCTATTCCTTTTATCTGTACTTCAAGGGAGAGAGGTGTTGGTGTAGACCAGACAGTCCTTTAATATTGGCTCCTGCACACAGCCTTTCCACCCTACTGGTCTGGTGTGCAGAGAATGAAAATACCATGCATAAGCCTGTCATGGAATCTCTTACCTGTTGTGCTTCAGGACCAGCTTGACTTTCCCATAGCTGACAGTACACAACTATAAGGAGAGAACACCAAGCAGGCAAAATCAGCAACGAGCAGGGCCAGAGGATTAGCTCAGTGGTTCCGGTGCCTGCCTCATAAGCGCAAGGTCCTGAGTTTGATCCCCAGAAACCACATACAATGCTGGGTGTGGAGACTCACGCCCACCAACAATCAATACCACATACCACAGTGGCGGGTGTGGTGGCTCACGCCTGTAATCCCAGCACTCTGGAGGCAGAGACAGGAGGATTGCTGAATTCGAAGCTTGCCTAGGCTATATAGTGAGCTCAGAGCCAGCCTGAACTACAAAGCAAGACCCTGTCTCAAAAAAAAATCAGCAACGAGCAGTTCACTTATAAACCTTGCTACTGGTCACATTTTACCACCCAACAACTAAGTGAAGAGGTGAATTTACTTTAGGAAAACTCAATGCACAAACCTAAAGCAGTTAATTCTGCTGAAATGAAGCTCTTTCATGGACTGGGGAGGTGGTATTGTTGTTTTTTAAAACAGAAGTTTCACTATGTAGACCGGCCTTCAATTCACTATCTCACCCAGGCCAGCCTCAGTCTTGTGGCAATCCTCCTGGTTCAACCTTCTGAGTGCTGGGATTATAGACATGTGCCACCATTGCTGGCTGGTTTCTGTTTTTCAAACAGAGAACTTTCCTCTAGCCTGGCTATTTTTCATGCACATCTCTTAACTTATAAACACTGCTTAAAATGTTTAAGCAATGTGTTTCCCATTTCCCTTTCCTCTTCCCACCCATAGCTCCCTCCTAACCCAGAGGTTCATCCTGATACTCCACTGCCGCAGCCAGTGCACAGCATGCACAGAGTGTGTACTTAGCAATTATAGTATATGTAAAATCCAAAGCCTGCTGGCCTTCCTACCCATTTCCTATTTGCCCAATTATAGTCTAAGCATCCCAAATGGTAGGGAATACAGTATAAATCCTCGAGGTTCCTATCAGTGTTCAGGAAGGAATTCAGAAGAGGTTGTGCAGTGGCTATGAAAACTCAGAGCTGCCCCTGTAATGCTGTCCAACAAGATATCCCTGCAGACAGCTCCCAGCCAAAACCAGACCTTGCCCACATGCCAGTCCAGACTCATTCCAAGAGCAATGCCCTCTCTCTAGGGACCCTTTCACATAACAAAACTAAGCAAACAAACAAAAAACCTCTCTCCAAGACTTCTGTCAGCTTCTCTGAGATTGGTGCTATAGCACTCTGGAGCCACTCAACTTGGAGTCTATATCAGACTCCCTTGATATCAGCCAATGACAACAAAAGTCTCTGACCATCTCTTCTGAGCACCATTCACCCATGTTTAACTGCGGTTCTCACAAAACCTTTCCACTTAAACATGTGAAGTTTCTTTTTACTTTCCCTAATGAACTCATTGACTATGGGTCTCACGCAGATATTTAACCTTAGATTTAGTCCACCACCTTCATTGGTCAGTTCAGGCTGCCACAAGACTCCCATAGACTGCGTTGTTTAAACAACATTTTCTCAGAGTTCTGTAGGCTGAAAGAAGTTCATCAAGCCACCAGTTGATCCAGTTACCAGTGATAGCTCTATACCTGGCTTGTAGATCATCACTTTCTTTCCGTATATGGACAACACACAAAAAAAGACACAGCTCTCTGGTGTCTTGTGACAAGCACACTTATCCTATTGGATGGGACCCATACTTAAGACCTCATCTGGTTTTATCAAAGAGAGTTAACAGTGAGGGTTAGTTTGGATTTCAACATACAAATTTTGGAAGAACACAATCCAGTCTACAACAGTAGCATTTGGGGCTGTGTTCCCAGATAACCCAGTCCAGAATGGGTCTGAATTAGAGCTCCTACCATTTTAGTGCCCATATTGGGAGCAGCTCAACAGATATATAGACTCAACCAGAACACAGTGCTAGATCCAGAGGCATAGCACTTAGGGTGATCAGTAATTATGCTTCCCACAGGAGATGTGATTGGCACAATTTCATGGCTGTCAATGGATAACAATACATACCTCACATACCCTCTATTACTACCTTTCTAAGGCAAGCACAATTGCTAATCTTGGTCTCCACTTGCCTTAATAAACTGAAGAATTCCATCAGGGACTCCAGTCTTGCTGAGTTTCCTGAGGTACTCAGTGATGTCACTGGTTTGTAGCCCAACACTGACAGCTGCATACAGGGAGTAGGCAGTTAGTTTGTATTCATGCACATGAGTTGGTCGGCACACTGGCTCTGCAATAGCCACCAGGAAGTCCTGAGCATATTTGTAAACTGGAGAGAAGGCTTCCAAGAATATGTGTCCATCGGGGGCCTAACAAACACCAAATGGACAGAACACACAGGAAAACTAATTAGCTACAGAGACTATTAGACTCCCGTATCATTATCAAGAAAGGATAAGCTACCCAACATCAGAGATATTTTTGCAACCAGTTCTTTAGACAAATGTGGATCCTGTTATTTGGTATAGAATAAGGGAAAAAACAGGGGGAAAAATGGTTTCCAAAGTAGAATCCATTTCCCACTGATCTTTACAGGAAAACCTTCCCCACCTTACTGGCTATCTTCAAATTACCTTTTGTCTGCAACTGAGTGTAGAACATTAATTATTTCTCCTTGAGTTAAAAACAGGTTACCATTAATTTGAAAAATAAGGAAAAAATTTTACATAATAAATTCAGCTAAAAATTCTTCTAATGGGTAGAGCTACATACAGAAGGACTGGGAGTAAAAGAAAAGGTCTGAGGGGAAAAACCCAGATCCAGCTAGCACATGTGCACATAGCAGTTCAAACCTGTGTATGTCAAAGCTGTCTCCCAGCTGGTTTCACAGTGCAGTATCAACCATAATTAGGGCTGTGAGAATGCTCAAGATTTAACTGATGATCCGGACTTTCGAGGGTGCTTACCACCCAGAGGGGCCGGGAGGAATGGTCGTCCTTCAGAGGCATCTGTAACCTGTAGTCCTTGGCTCCATATTCATCCACTTTGGTGCCGGCCTCATCCACCTGCTTCCCGGCCGCCGAAGGCACCGCCTCATTAGAGTCGGTCCCAGGGGCGTCATCTTCTTCTTCCTCCTCCAATTCATAGTGCCGTTTCTTTGACTTCTTCTTGTCTGCAGATACAGACACAGAACTGAGCCCCGCAGGAGGCTAGGTAACCTCCGCACTGCACCGTGGCATCTCGCGGAAATTGGGCAGTAGCCGCATTCCACTAGCGCCACTTGCACCACGATATCCTAGGCATTTGCATCCCGCAGACACCGAGTCCCTCAACTGCCCCCCACAGGGCCCACTTCGCAGGGTGGCGGCCAGGTCCAACATCTCCCTCGGCCAGGCAACCAGCCCGCGGGACTGCGGTGCGAAGGCGATCTGCCTCGGCAGCTCTAACACAGGCAGGGACGGGGCAATCGGGTTAGAAATCCACAGAACGCCCGCGACCCCTCTCACCACGGTCCGCCCGGTCTCTTTTGCCCATGGCAGAGGCCACAGCCTAAAACACGGGCAGGAAACACCTCTCGCCCACGACTAAACCGGACTCTGGCGGGAACTTCCGATTCACACCGGATGTTCAGCATACACCAGAAGTCCCGCCCTAAATCCGGACGAAAGGGGCGGGACAACCGCGCAGAGGTCTCGGTGTTGGGGGGGAGGGATTGACTGATCCTTGTTCTACCGGATGTTTGTGGAGCCCCTGTAACGCTAGCAAAGTGGGTGTTGTGGCTACGGAAGGACAGTGAATTAAAATCTTGTACCCACCCCATAACAACATCTTATCAGAAACTGGTTAGGACCGGTTAAACTAATGCGGGATAACCGGTCGAGGTGGGCCCACCAGTCTTGCCTTCCTGAAGATTCTGATGCCCAAGTTTGAGGACCACTGACTGATGTAGCACTTTGCAGGTCATGGCTTTGGATTTTATTATAAAACAGTAAACCACTAGATAGTTTGACAGGGAAAAAAAAAGACAATCTGATTTAGTATAAAAGATTATTCCACGCTTGCCGCTATGTTGACATTGAGAAGTTCCAGGACTGCTACTAGAGCAGTCCTGCTGAGAAATCTTAGGCTTTGCCAGGGAAATGGGAGTGAAAACTAACATTATGGGAAGTGATTAAGCAGAATAAAGGTAACGCCAAGATTTTTGTCTTCAGCAACTATAAAAATGCACCTTTGGAAAGGTAGTTTTGGAGAATGGTTTTGAATATTTGAAATGTGAGCAACTGTATTAGTTTCCTCAGTTTTCCGTAACAAATTATCACAGACTGCACAGCTTAAACAGCATAAATTGATTTTCTTACAGTTCTGGAAGTTAGGAAGCCCAATAAGGTCCAGCAGGATTTGTTCCTAGACAGGGCCAGCTTCCTGGCTGGCCCACCATCTATCTTGCTGCTGTATCCTCAGATGCTGTCTTTTCTCATAACACCAATCCTATTGGTTTAGGGCCCCACATTTACGACTGCTTTCAACCTATATCACCCTTTGGAGTCTCATTATGAAGGGCTTTCAATATATAAATTTTAGGAAGGATGCAATTCAATCCACAGAAGCATCCTATAGACAAATGAAGTGTCAAAAAAGACATTGAGAGGCTGGAGATTTGGTTCAGCAGCAATACTGCCTGCCTTGCAAGCGCAAGATCATTGTAAGACCCAGCTTCACATAAAAACAGCCATTTTGTTAAAAACCTCTACTCTGTGTTCTGTAACTTCCCTGTGATCTTGTTGTCTCCTTTAGAACTGTTCACCCAACTAATGCACGCAGCTACAGATTGTATGTTTTTAGAGTGTACTGTTATATAGTAAGCAGTGATCTAATCATTGCTAAATGATTCAATTGGCTTCTCTAACGACTCACTTCTGCACTTTAACAAAATCACTTCTGCATAGAAACCTCTTGGAAACAGATGGTGGACCAGTAGATTTTGCCTTTAAATACTGTGCCCCAGTTTACCTCTGTGGCTTCCTCCAATGGAGAGATGGCCCTCAGGTGAGTAATAAAGCTCTTGGTTGGACTTTAAGATCATATTGTGTCCTGAGAGATTGTCTTAGTGGGACTTGGTCCCAACAATCATGAGTTTGATCCCTGGTACTGCAAAAAAAGGTTGGATATGAGTCAGAAGTTCAGAGACCTACAAACATAAATTAGGGGGTGGTCAACATATTTATGGTATTACAGCTGTAGAACTTGTTGAATTTACCTAGGGAATAAATGTAGGTACAGAAAAGGCTCAAGGACATGTCATAGTGAAGAGGCTGAAAGTGAAGGAGGGGTCGGCAAAATCAGACAAGTAACTATGAGACAGTAAAACTCGGAGTCATGGGATAGTTCTGATTTCACTTCAAAGTGGAGGAAGTGACCAGTTAAGTTGCTGCTGATCAGATGAGCAGGTTGAAGACAGACTCAGCTATAGTATTTGTAGTTTTCAGTTGAATGACTTTAGTAAATTGAAGGATTGTTGGTTCCTGTCCCAGACTTCACTTACTTGAGAGGTATTTCCTACAAAGTCTTGCAAAACAGTAATATAACAAAGGCTACTTGAATCACTTATACCTTGCTTTACTGCCATTTTTTTTTTCTTGGTGCCAGGGATGGAATCCATCACCTGTTAGTCTACTGCTGAGCTATATTCCCAGCCACTATTTACATTATGTCTCATTTTCTTTCAATCTTTTTCCTGTGAATAAGTTTTGAAATTCACTATTGTGTTTTTCTACCACGAATATATTTCTGATTATATAATGATTTTATATCCTCCTAATATAAGCTTTGTTCATTCCTCACTGAAATAAATGTTTAATAACCATTTAATATTCCATTCTATGGAAATATTATAGTTTACTAGGCAAAACCTAATTTGAGGTCACTGGGATAGTTTATCCAGTTAAAGCAGCTCTAATATGAATGTCATTGGATACAAGTCCTTAACTCCACCTTGGACTGTATTCTTAAGGCTAATTCTGAGAAATAGAAATACCAACCTAAACATAGAAACTTTTTTAAAGTTCTTGCCCCAAACCTGATTAATTTGACTGGAGGTATCATGAGGAAGAATGGCCAATCTGACATTTTTCATAACTAAAAAAATTTTTTCACTGAGCAAAAACATGCACATTTATGACATTTTTAAAAGTTAGAGAAGCATAAATAAAATATTCTCATAAATATACCACCACTTTAATGTCAGGCATGGTGGCTCATGCCTAGTGAGCCCAGTACTCAGGAGCCAGAGGCAGGAGGAGTGCTGGGTATGAGACTTGCCTGAGCTACATAGTGAGCTCAGGGCCAGACTGAACTACAAAGTGAGACCCTGTCAAAAAAAAAAAAAAAATACCCAGCACTCGGGAGGCAGAGACAGGAGGATTGCTGAGTTCGCGGCAGCTTGCCTGGGCATCATAGTGAGCTCAGGGCCAGCCTGAACTACAAAGCGAGACCCTGTCTCAAAAAGCAAAAAAAAAAAAAATACCACCACTTGAGTGACATACCTCCTCCTAATATTTTTTAAGTATTTTAAACAAAAAAAATTGGATCATTTTATGTCTTATTTTCCTTTCAATCAGTAAGATGAGAGAGTTCACTATAGGGATACACTGCCAATTATTTGATCAGGCCCCAAGGCAAATTTTATGTCAACTCTGCTGTGCTGTGGAGCCCAGTTGTTGGGTCAAACACCAGTCTAAATGCTAATGTAAAGATATTAAGATATTGACATTTACAATCAGTAGACTTTAAAGCACATTATCCTCAACAATGAGTGAGTCTCATCTAATCAGTTAAAGGCCTTGAAACAAGGACAAGCTTCTCAGGCAAAAAGGAATTTGCTTCTAGATTGCAGTTTAGAATTTTTACCTGTGTCCAGTCTTTGGAGTGCAACCTTTCCCAGAATTCCTGACTTGCTAGCTCCCACAACTGTGTGAATCAATTCCTTAAAGTAAGTCTATCTCACTGGATGTGCTGATGTACGCCCGTAAAACCAGCTACTCAGGAGGCTGAGGCCAAAGGTTTGCAAATCTGAGACCTCCCTGGGCAATTTAGCAAGACTTTTTCTCAAAAAAGAAAACAGGGCGCCTGCCTTGAAAGCACAAGGTCCTAAATTTTATCCCTGGAGGGGTTGGGGAATAAAAATAAAAAGGGCTGGAGTTGTAGAGCTCAGTAGCTCTGTGACCCTGGATTCAATTCCCAATGCTTGCTTTTTCATTGTCAGTGAGAAATAATTTAACCTAGGGTGGGGTTATCTATGTCTCTGGAGAACACTAACAGATTTTGATACAGGAAAGCATGGTGCTGCTGTTACACATACTTAAGAAAGTAAAAGTGGTTTAGAGGGGCCGGAGGGTTAGCTCAGTGGTTCCAGTGCCTGCCTCGCAAGCGCAAGGTCCTGAGTTCGATCCCCGGTAACCACATAGAATGTTGGGCGTGGAGACACGCCCACCAACAATCAACGCCGCATACCACAATGCCGGACCTGGTGGCTCACACCTGTAATCCCAGCACTCGGGAGGCAGAGACAGGAGGATTGCAGAGTTCGCGGTGGCTTGCCTGAGCACCATAGTGAGCTCAGGGCCAGCCTGAACTACAAAGCGAGACCCTGTCTCAAAAAAAAAAAAAAAAAAAAAAAGTGGTTTAGAACTGGAGAATGGGTAGAAGTGGCAAGAATTTTGAGATGCATAATAAAACGTCTTCACTGCCTCAAAATTATTATCAGAAATATAAAAAGTTGGGCCAGAGATTTAGCTCAGTGGTTCCAGCTCCTGCCTAGCAAGTCCCAGTCACCACATACAGCAATACTGGGTTTGCAGTCAGTACCACATACCACAATGCTGGGCGTGGTGGCTCACACTTGTAATCCCAGCACTCGGTAGGCAGAGGCAGGAGGATTGCTGAGTTCGAGGCTTGCCTGAACTACGTAGTGAGATCAGGGCCAGCCTGAACTACAAAACGAGACCCTGTCTCCAAATATATATATACATCTATATATATACATCTATATAGTTTCAGATATATATATATATAGTTTCAGATGACCCCTCCAAAAGCCTCACATACTCATAGATGGGGCTTCTGGATGGTGATTTGACTAGGGGTCTTATAGCTAACTTGCTGTTGGGAGGCTGAGGCAGGAGTATTGTAAAATAGAGGCCAGGCTTGGATCGGTTTAGTCTGACTCAGAAAGGTTTATCTCCTTCCCCTCTTCCTTGACTCCTTGCTTCCAGGATACCTTGAGGTGACCAGCTTTTCTCTGCCCAAACCCTTTCACAGCACTGCTTCTAAAATGTGAGCCAAAAATAAACCTCTCCTTTAAATTGTGGGTATCAGGTATTGTGCCCCAGTGACAGGAAAGTAACTAAGGCAGACTTAGGTACTAGGGAAGTAGGGCTGTTGCTCTGAAGATACCTGATCATGTTCAGATGCATTTGGAGTTTTTTCCGAGAGCGGATTTTGGAAAAGAAGTGCAGCTGGATGTGAAAATCTGCTTGGAGATTAGAAGACCAGAATGTCAATAAGAAGGTGGACGGTAAAGACCAGGCTCAGGACGTTTCAGCTGGGAACAAAACTCCATTGGCAGTGGGCCTCCAGACCCTGTGTGTTATGTTCCAGCTGAAAGATTTGTCTACATTTTGCTCATGTCCTGAGACTTTGGGGGAGACTGATATTAAAGGCAGTAGTAACTAACTGATCTGGTGGAGAAATTTCAAGGGAGCCCACTGATCAGGATGTAGTAAATGTACTATGGGGAAACAGAATGTCTGACTTTTTACAAGAAATTAGATGTGTCTTATAGATTCAGTCAACCATCTCAGTAGACAGCCTGACAATTTGGACTAAAGGAGACAGATGGGATGAAATGAGGGACTGTGTGGGGCCCTGGGAATCTAAGGCAGGAAGGGAGAGCTCTGCACCTGTGAATTTGAGTTACCTTCAGGAACAAGGGAAGAAAGACCCAAGGCAGCTCAGAGGCTGCAGGGCTGCTTCTTCCAGCACAGGCAGGAAGGAGCAGGTCTAGGCTGTGAACCTATCCACTGTCTCCCTGGATACTTCCTCAGTTCTGCAAGGAGAGTCACAGCCCTGGTGGGGCCTGGGAACAGAGCATGGAGCCAATGAGGATGGGCCTCAAGATTTAATTTCCAATCACATTTTCCCTGTTAGGTTTCAGATTGCTTTTGACCTCCAAGTCCTTTTCCTTCCCATTTCTCCCTTCCAGCTAGGAATGTCTATGCTCTTCCTGTCTCAGTACTGTAATGTGGAAGCAGATACCTTGTCTGGGTTCACAGGTGAGGAAAGTTTATTTCCCCAGGATGAATTATACTCAGGTCCCACCTTGGTGTGGATGATTTAGATGGTGAGATTTGAGCTGATGTCTAGATGATACTGTACTTGGAGTTGATGCTTCAATGACTTTGGGGGATGCTGAGATGGAATGAAGATATTTTGCATGCAGGGAGGATATCAAGTGTTAGGGTCCAAAAGACAGACTGCTATGGGTTGAACTTTCCTGCCCACCCCACAAGGTTTTTTGAAGCCCTAACTCCTAGTACCTCAGAATGTGACCTTATTTGAAAACAAGGTCTCTATAAAGTTAATGAAGTCATCAAGGTGGACCCTACTTCAGTGACTAATGTCCTTATTAAGAGGCAACACATACCAAGGGGTACCTACAGAGGGTGAACCCAACGCAATGATGGAGAGTACTGTGATGCTATCTTCTATAAGCCAAAAATGACTGGACCTACTGGAAGCTGGAAATAGAAAGTTTCTCCAAAAGTTTCAGAAGGAGCACAGCCCTAACAATGCCTTGATTTTGGACTTCTAGACTCCAGAACTGTGCAACAATTAATTTGTTGCAACTTAAATAGTCTGTGGTTCGTTGTTACTCCACAATGGGACATTTAGTTTTACAAGATCTTGCTGTGTAGTTTAGGCTGACCTTGAACTCCCTATGTAGCCCTGGCTGGCCTTGAACTCACAGCAATCCTCCTGCCTCAGCCTTCCAAGAGCTGGGATTACAGGTGTGCACCACTATGCCCAGCAGGATTCATTCTTATATATTAAAACTGCAGGACATACAGATTATAAACCTTTGATTTGCATTAAGTGGCCCTCTATATTTAATTAACATAAGTTACTTCCAACATCATATAAGAAATGATTCCTTATACTGGGTAGGTAAGACAATAGACTTTGTGTTTATTTTACCACTAAGTTCTGAGTAGGTAACCAGTATGTCCATAAAAGGATATACCAGAGCAAGTTGGGTAGAACAGATTAGATACAGGAGAAATCTGGTTTAATTTCACTTGTGCTTTGTCTTCTAGAGTGATCAACTCAAGCAAGAGGGGACATTTGTGGACATGCTATGTAAAACAAATATCTGCCTGGGCAGGGTGCTGCAGACCTGTAATATCATCACTCAGGAGGTCGAAGCAGGAGATTACTGTGAGCTCAAAGCCACCCTGGGGTATATACTGAGTTCAGAATCAGCCAGAATCAGCCAGCCATTCTGAGTTCAGAATCTACTTACTATGTAGTAAGTCTCTGTCCCAAAAACACAAAAGACAAATATCTGTACAAAGCCATCACAGTGGAAATAAATATCAGCTTTATTAACACTCAAAGTGCCATTCATTTATATTCGTTCCATAGTCCAGAAGGTTACTTAGAGTAAGCCTTTGCACCACAATCTTTCAAAAGAAATAAACATGTAAGAAAAAGCAATTTTCATTGTGCTAATTATTGCAAGCCTTCATGCATGATAAGTCTAAACAAAAGATGAGTGCCAACAATATACAAATTTCCATATAAACAAAGTCATTGATCACTAACAAAATATAAACATGGTTTCTTTTTATATTAGATTTTTTAAAAAGCTATTTAACAGCAAAATAACCCAAGTACACAGAAATTATAAAACTCAGGAATTTTATACATTTTTACAAGTGTAATTTTGAATGAACAACACAAACTCAAAATGTGCATGAAATGTGGCACATACCACACTATCTGGCTTCTGGTAGGTTCTAGACACATTGGTTCCTTTTAACAAGTGACATTCAACTTCAACAGTGGACTTTATTCCTAACAAGTAATTTTATGAGGTTACCGCATGTTAAAAACAAGGTTTTCTTTAAATACAGTAACACTGTCAGATTGGAAACCTAATTTCCAATTCTTTTTCCACCAGTTCTTTAAAACACAGTACAGTATAACAGACACAGTAATGGGGTTTGGACATTTCTAAACCAATTCATAGTCATTATAAAGAATCATATATGCCAATGTATTATTTTCTAAGCCCAGCCTGACCTTGCTCAGTAAGGAAAAACTAAAAGTTAAAATCTTTTGGGAGAATAAAGGAAAATTTAAAAAACAACAGTAGGACAAGCCTATAGCAACTGGAAATACAAAAATCTTGACATCAAAACAATTTAATTTCTCACTTTTTTTTTTCACAGCTCTGACAATTCAAAGGCCCATGATAGTGAACAGTGTGTATTTTGTTACTTCTTAAAGCCTTATTTTTAAAATCTGCATTTCACAGAATTGTCAAAAGAGAATTCCATGATTTTCTTTCCAGAGTATTTTAACTGAGTTCTAAGTACAACTTGTGTCCAAATCTGGAAATACAAATACGTCTTAAATGGTTTAAAAAACAAAACTAAAAAAATATTTTTGATCAGCCAGCTGAAAATATATTCATATAATAATCTCTCAGAAAGCTTTTATATATATTTATCATAACTAAATAGTACCCTTATAAAACAAGTTCATAAAAATGTAGAAATAAAATGAAAATAAGAATTTACTGGGATATATACATGTACCTACAAACAGAAAAAGACATCTTCACACAAACACACATCCCCTGATACATAGAGTTACAAAGCATACTTTCAACTTAGTGATGGATTTTAGAATACATTATAAAATTGTAAAGTAATGTTGAACTACTGAGTTCTTCAACAAAGATAGAACCATAGATCAGTATGCTTTGTAAAAGCATGAAGGTCCACTTAAGTCAGTTATAGAGTCGAGTAACCGATGGCTACATCTTGAAAGATGTACATCTTGAAAGAGGTTAAGACAAGAGACACAGACAGTAGTTTGATGCATGCATTCATGATGCTCATATACTCAACAATTATTGGTCAGAGTAATAAATCAGTGTACAAATTAAACATTATCAAAAATGTGCAAAAAAGTCAACTTTGTTAGGAAACAAAAAAAAAAAAAAACCTGTGTAGATAATTATAAATTGCCCAGCATTCAAATGAGATTTAAAAGGTCTACTGAGACAAACTAACAGGTTAAATATAGAGAATTTAGTGGCTACATTTTAAAATGTACATTAAGTCAAAGGGTAAATTTACAAATTGATAAACATAGTTTGCAATAATTAAAAGTTTATTTTCAAATTTATCCAAGTTTACTTTTATTTACAATAAATAAAAAGCCATGTGAAATTGAAGACATGGTAGACATTAAAAGTATTTTATATTAACTTTTTTATAATATTTCAGAATGCAGGATAACAAATTTAAAAACCAACAGCAATAGAAAATACATGAACCTTTTACTAATTAAGATTGTATTAAAATAATAGTTTGTTTAAAGAAGTATTCTTATACCTAGACACTGTACTATTAATCAAAAAATGTATATTGCAAGGGTCTGGCCCTCCTTCTTTTGCCCAACTCAAATGCTTCCCCTAGTCCTCTCTTATTTCCAGGTGGAAACAATTCTTTGGAAAACTGAGAATACATCAAATCCATTCTGGAGTCTAAATATCTGTTAGGGTTTAAGATGTAATTTTTTTACTCATCTCTCCTATCCAAGTAATGTTAATGCTAAACTCAGCACTAGTTACAAATGGTTTATAAAAAGAAGTTCTAAAAAATATAAGTAAATGAACACAAAAGTGCTTTTCAGGATAGTCATAAACTTTACTCTTCTCAACTGGCATTAAGAGACTCAGAAATTCTTACTTGGGGACAAATTCTGTACATACGCCAAAGATAGATGCCTTACTGTGTTCCAAAGTGTCTATGGCACAAAGCAGATGTCAGTCCATAACCTCCTTTTCTTCACAGCTTTGCTGAAATGCCTCTCCAGTCAAACACAAGCTCATACATTTTAAGACACTAGGGAGAAAATATGCCACCAACCTGAGCATCAGACATTAACATATCTACATGCATCTATGGTCAAGTGACATTAATAAGATTGGCACAAGTACAAGTAAAGTACATACATCTATATAGTTCCTTTGTAAGTGAAGTAATTCTGCATGTTTAAATGCAAACACTGAGCACCTGTCCCTTTCCATGAAGGGTAGACTGGGATCATATTCTACTAGTACCTGCTTTACCATTTTTATGCTATTAGCTTACAGGTGGGCAGATGTAACAGGACTAATTATTTTGGCTATGTGTGCAGATAATATAAAAGCTTTGGTTTAACATAATTCTGATAATACAGATTGTGATACAAATAAGTCATCTAGCAGAGAGGTGAACAGTATTCACTGACGGCTTTTGTTATTAACAAAATACCATATAAATGTATATTAAAATGCACAAATATGAAAAACAAGAATTACATGACATTGTATACAGACAACAGATACAATTTATTCTTTAATATAGCTTTGACTCCTCCCTCACCTCCACAAAGGTCAACCCTGACCACTGTCACTTCAACTGAGTAAAGAATCCCTAGGGCCCCGAGAACTTACTGGAATCTACACCTCCCAAAAGTGAGAATGGAGAGATAGGTAAGCCCTGATACTTCCCACACTTATTAAGACATCCTATCTAGGCCATGGAAGAAGTCAAAGCAATGAAGTAGGAACAGTGGTTTCACAGCACACATTTCCCTAGCCAACCAAATAGAGGTATAACAGAATTTTCTTTAGAATACTTGGTAAGCTAAGAAAGCTTGTTTAGATGTCTGGCAGAACTTCTATTCATCTAAAGAGTTCATGAAGAACTACATAATATCAATTACTTTCTATTGAAGAATTATATATACGCTCATTATTATATACATACACAAATTGTATTTTAGTCTACTTTTAGTAACCAAGAGCTTGGCAATTTACAATAAATACTTTTATTAAAAATCATTTACACTAGCTACTTAGGAAAAATGTACTGGCATTCCTACTGGAGGATGTTACTTTCATTCATGGTCAGTAGGTCATACATTTTCGTGTTGCTCTCCTCAGAACAGAGACTAAAGCTAACTGAACATTCATACTTCTCCCATCCTCTTTGTTTTCTTCCTTCCTCTCTCCTTCCCTTTCTTCTCACCCAGCTCCAAATACCATGCACACACAGACACAGACACACACACACACTTCATAGAAAGGTAAGCTAGAGTATTTGTCAAAATGTTAAATAAAATGATTAGAATTTACTGTCTCTGTATTTTTTGCTCATTGCCTTAGCATTGGGAGAACCGTTTGAATGACCTCTTTAGGCAAAAACAACTGCTCCAGCTCTGCAATGAAAATCACAACTGAACCATGATATACAGGATGATGCCAATCCGATTCAAAGTCAAGTAATCAACCTAGAAAACAATTTACTATGACTGTTTTGAATAACTTTCTATGCTTATGTAAGACTAGTGGACACTGCAGTATCTCAAACACTATTTCTTTCCTAACATTAAAAAAAAAAGAGGTAGAAAAGGGCAGGAGGAGGAATTAGACATTAAGAAACATTTAAGGGCCACTACATAGTCTAAACTCTTGAAGACTACTGATTTGGAGAGGGAAAAATCTTAATTTTGGTGGGTAATTTGAATTAGTAATATAAAATAAAAGTAAGGCATACAGAGAAAAAGGCACTAATAAAAACCAACAATTAAACTGCTTTGTTGCCATTTAACCAATCATAAATTCAAATAAATATTTAAAGCAACCACCAAAGATAAAACAATATGTTAAGAAACTGTCTTATTCTTGGCATAAATAACACTGTTGACAGTTTAACTTCTATCAAATGCTTTTGAATTTTTTCACAATTTAGACCAAAAGAAAAATTTTTTTTCTTTAAGAGACTGCTTGGGAAGCAGTATTACAGAATAAATGCTTGCTATCCCTGGGGCTGTCTGAGCAGAGGCTGCATTTTGTAGTAAGGAGCTGCTGACAGAGAAGCTCTCTGATTTTAGTGGTCTTCCTAAATTCTGTTATTAATGACAATTGGTTTATAACAGCCAATGCTTACCTAAACTTGTTCTCTCCTTACTTTAAAAAAAAAAAATGCTAACATCATGCTGACCTTTCAGATTTAGGGTCTACCACAAAGTATCTCTGTTCACCACTATTCCTCCTAGATTGTGACTTCCTCAGGGAAGTTAATTTCACATGCAACATGGTAGGTCAAAATTGCTAGAAAGAAAATGAAGAAAAGATTCACCCTATTTTAAAGAAATGAAGAGATTTGTAGACATAGTTGATACCAGGTATTTTGTTTTTTGTATCAAGTTACTGGCTCCTAGATCCCATATGAAATTGTTGACATTAAAAACTCTGTTGATGACCAAGGAGTCTTCATTTGTCTTACACATACTGCTAAATTATTCAATTTGATTTCATTTTCTCAGTGATTTCATATATCTTATAACCTCCGTCTCAGAAATACTACAGATCTGACCTGACCTGTGTCAGAACTATAGTAGCGAACAACTAATGAAATATTTTCAACCTTTTCATATAATTCCTATTGGGAATCAGGTAAAGATTCTGAAATGAAACCCAATTCAATTTATTCTAGCATTAGAATTTTCATTTCTTTCAGCATGTGCCTCAATATTAAATGTCTTATACACATCACATAAAGATGACTGTACAATTTAAAACTTTCTAAGGCAATAATCCTAGTGATTTTTTAAGTTAAAAAATGTTTTATATACAAGAAAAAGTACTGAAAATTTTCAGGATTTAAATTGTTAAACTTTTTTTAAAGAATTACCAACCAATCAAAATTTCCACTATGATATTTTTCAATCCTGTTGTTCAATATTCTTTACAATGTAGATCTTACATTTGGTCCAAGCCTAAGTCATGCCCCTTTAAATCTCTCAAGGCCTAAGTAGAAAGATACTTCCTGAAAAGCACATAAAAGACTGCTAATGAATCTTCTCCAGCACCAAGAAGTCTGCCACTGTCAAAGCAGAATGCATTTTAAAGGCACAAAGGCAGCAGTCTGGCCATTTTCCAGCCTCCGCAAAGAAATATTACAATATAGAAACATCAGTTGTGCACTTAAAAAAGAAAATATATTTAGTCATTTTAAAAAGTTCAAACTTCATTTGTTGATTATACCATTATTACAAAGAGGAAAAATGGGAGTGTAATATTTAATTTCTCCTGATAAAGGTGTTTCCTTTCAAAAAGCTCTTGTTTTGGGGTTGGGGATTTAGCTCTTGTTTTCAAAATTTTCTTTTGGTCTTCCATGTCCCCACCCCATACTTCAAGCTTTTTTATTCTAGTAGGTTTTTTTTTTTAATATATTACCTTTTTAGAGTGGGTTTTGGTACTTTCACAACTTGTCTGAAATAAATTCACATCATATTCTATATAATAATTCTGTAAACTATTAGTCTATTTTTAAGTCTTTACATTAAAAAATTACTTTCCCATAGCTAGTAATATTATTTGTATAAAGCAGAGGTCTTCTGCAGCAGTGATAAAGAAGTAGTATCTTTTTAGGTTCTTTCCTTTTCCATAGCATTTAGAAAAAGAGGAGACTAAAAAAGCAAATTATTTTGCTTGAAGTTCCACAAGTCTCCTCAGGTTTCTCTCTAAAGAGCATTTGCCCTGTATTTCACACTGCTGGTTACCCTGACAGACCAAAAATGACCCAAAGGGAAATCATAATCACAAAAGACAATGAAACAAAAGAAAAGCCCACTGGTCCAGATACTGAGATTTTTTTCAAGTAGAAAGAGGTCCTCACCCATAAAAGATAAATTAATTACAACAGATCCACAGTTGGGGATTATGTTTCCAGCACAAGATTAGGCAGTTCATTTACTAAGGAAGGACACACCTAATTCTTGTTCTTCTTTGCAAGTTGTTTCCTATTATACTCAGAAAATGGGAGAAGCATTGATGACTAATTTTGTGCTTTGACTTCTCAAACTAGCTAGTGGAATTTCAAATATTTAACAGGGAATGCCAGATGGGATCCTATAAGATAAACCAAGATCTACTTAAGATCTACTTAACTTCAAAACAAAGTGTTCTAAGTGTCTCTTAGTGAGTACACCTTGCACAGAAAAAAAAAAATACCTTAGTCGCTTATGAATCCCATGAAAAGTATCACATTTAGAGCCTTCCAGAAGATGATTATTTTCTAGACCTTTAAAAATAAAATACTTAGCACTTACTTTAATATTCTGAAAAAACTGCAAGTGGTCAGATGACTGATATCCTCATCTTTTTCAGTAGCATAATTCCATTAGAAATGCAGAGATCTTTCCCAGCCCATCTGCCCTCAGCTGACACCTTATACTATAAAGGCCAGATAATCTTAACCTTCCTGTTGGTAGTGAGCGCTTTGTTCTGATATCCTTTTCTTTGCCCATGATTATGAACTGACTTTCAAGGAAAGAATATACACCAATACTGAGTTTAAAGGCTCAGTAATTCAAATTCACTTTGTTTCTAAAATGGAAGAACTACTTATTGGGGTGTAAGATTGAGCTAGTAAAGAAGTGACTGCTATGTACTGTTTGTTGAAATCTTTCACCCCTGACTTGAAAGTAGTGATATCTGCTCTTATAAAATTCTCATTTTATGATATATCCTTTCTTTTTAAAATTTGCATTTCTGTATTTACTACTTTATAAATGGTCATTTTTAATTCACAGTTGGGACTAGCTTTTACATCAGGTTTATGAATCTCAGCAGTTTTCCCATTTGGAACAGGATTAATTCTCTGGGGTAGAGGTACTGTCCTCGTATACAGTAGGCTACTTAGCAGCATTCTTAGCCTCTAGCCACTAGATGCCCACAGTACTTTCTTAGTTGTGACAGTCAAAAATGTCTCCAGGAATTGCCAAACATCAAGTGAAGTGAAACTATCCCTATGCCACAGGTGACAATGTCACTGTTTTACGGGACATCTGTATTTCGTGAAGTGCTTTAGTATTCTGTGATCCCAAGAACAACAGTTTAATCTCATGACACTAGCTTTAACATTCCAGGCTGAACTCTTAATTCCTAAAGATTGTTACCTATGGAAAATCAGGAGCCTGAAATAGGAAGATAATATACATGATTTTTATTATTTCTCAATTTCCTTAATTTTGGGACATTCTCCCTCAAGTAAAGAACAGTTTAAATAAAATATACTAATCAACACTTGGTTCTTTTTTCATTATTTCTGTTTACTGGCGAATGTGGTCTCTTCTGCTCACACATTTAATGAGACTAATTGTGTCTTTTAGTTGGATTTGTTCATTGAGTTCCCTTATCTGCTTTAAAATAAATTTTATCTTATTTTAATCAGAAAGCCAACCCTCAAGGTTAATAAATTCCAGTAACATGGATCTATTATAATGTATTTGCTTACTACATGGTTAAGATTAACAAATGAACATACCTCTTAAGAGATTCATGTTTTCTATCCAGATTCCTACTGAGCAAAAAGCTTGGTAGACAGAGGTTAAGATCTAAAGAATACAGATAAGAAGGAACCTGTATTCTTTAAGTTGAGTACCTAGCCTAAACTTAAGTTTAGGGCTCAACCCCACAAATGAGGATCTATTTTTACATACTATCACTAAAAACTACAAATTGTACATTATTTTTTCTCCTCCTCTTCCACATCTCCCCATCATCACAAACTTGTCAGTGATACTGGGAAAGACTTCACAATCTTTAGGTATTCCAAATTGTTTGTACTAGAAAGAGTGACTATGTACTAAAGTGCTTTATCTCTCTTAACCACATCAGTACATTATAAAAATGTTTTTAAAAAAGAAGTTTCAAGTTCTTATGGGGGGGGAGATTAAATATAAAAAATTTAGGTTACTATTATTATTTAACAAATTTAACCAAGAATCAAGAGAAATACTTTCCCTCTTGTCTTTTTCCTCCCCCACTTCTCCTTTTCATAAAAAAGAAAAGTGCAGTCAGAGAGAGGTGAACGAACAGATGGGAATTGGGTGGAGGCACAGGAGAGGTTACCAGCTGCTAGTGATAATGCACAAACATGTGCCTTAAGAGTTCATCAGCTGAAGGTCTCAGTTTGGCCTCTACAAAAATCCTTTTGAGGAAATCTCGAGTATAGTCTGAGACATGAGGTGGTAGCTTAGGGTTTGTTGGCTGAGTGGCGATCTTAAAGATGGCAGCCATTGCTTCAAATTCGGCCCACGGAGGTTTTTCAGTTAACATTTCCACTACAGTACATGCTACGCTCCTAAAAAGAAATATAAAGAATTGCATTACAAAAGCAAAGATTTCAGGGAAGAAAATTGCTTATCCCGAAAATGAAGAACAGGAGTGAAGCCCATAAGTATTTAAATGTAATGTGATTTCAAGTTTCAGGTTTCCCTAAAAGGTTGTAAATAGGGTTGGGGAGGTAGCTCCATAGTACAGCACTTGTCATGTATGTGGGAAGTCTTGGGTTCTATCCCCACATGGTAATGACATAAAACTGTAATTCAGATATAAAAATCGGTAGAAATATACCACAATTTAATTATCATTTAGCCAAATTTTATGCAAAAATATTATTCATTTTATTATTTTTCTTCTATGTAATTTTCCAATCTGACCTCAGAAACAATTTTCATCTTCATTTTACAAAGAATCAGGTATTAGAAACTGCCTTCAAATAAAAAAAAAATAGCCAGGGATAGTCGTACACACTTGTAATCCCAGCACTGGGGAAGCTGAGGCAGGAGGATCACTGTGTGTTTGAGGCCTCCTTGGGCTACACAGTAAATTCAAACCCAGCCTGAACTGCATTGTGAGATTCTGTCTCTAAACAGATAGATAATGGTAGGATAGACAAACAAACAGCTTACCCTCAAGTACTTAAAATGAATTCCTCTTAATTAGAATTTAAATGGTCATTTAAATTCTAATTTAAAATTATTAAGTAATTAAAGATTAAATGAATTTGGGCAGGCTTGATGGCTCAAGCCTGTAATCCAGCACTCAGGAGGCAGAGGCAAGAGGAATGCTGAGTTCAAGGCTTGCTTGAGCTACACAGTGAACTCAGGGCCAGCCTGAACTACAAAGCGAGACCCTGTCTCAAAAAAAAGAGATTAAATGAATTTTAAAAACACTGCCATCACAGTGCCAGGCGTGGTGGCTCACGCCTGTAATCCCAGCACTCGGGAGGCAGAGACAGGAGGATTGCTGAGTTCAAGGCTTGCCTGAACTACATAGTGAGCTCAGAGACAGCCTGAACTACAAAGCGAGACCCTGTCTCAAAAAAACAAAAAAAAAAAAAACAAAAAAAAAAACATTGCCAGGCCGGAGGGTTAGCTCAGTGGTTCTGGCGCCTGCCTTGCAAGCGCAAGGTCCTGAGTTCAATCCCCGGTAACCACATATAATGCTGGGCGTGGAGACACGCCCACCAACAATCAACACTGCATACCACAGTGCAGGACGTGGTGGCTCACGCCTGTAATCCCAGCACTCGGGAGGCAGAGACAGGAGGATTGCTGAGTTCGCGGTGGCTTGCCTGGGCACCATAATGAGCTCAGGGCCAGCCTGAACTACAAAGTGAGACCCTGTCTCAAAAAAAAGCAAAAAAAAACAAAACAAAAAAACACTGCCATCAGAGACTAATTTTTAAAAACTTTTTTCAGGGAAATAAGATAGGTGTCTAAAACTGAGATCTGCTAAGAGAAAAATCCTTTCTGGGGGCCAGGGATTTAGCTCAGTGGTTTTGGCACCTGCCTCAAAATCCTTTCTAAAGATGATAGGTTCAAAGACTCTTAAGTAGTTAATTATAAGCCAAAATAAGGTAAAATTAAAATGGTATTGGTCCTTGTACTTCAAATAGCTTACTTCAAAAATTCAAGACAATTTAAAATAGTAATTTCAATCCTGGATAGACATATGTAAGGTAGCAGGCCCCAGGCAAATCTCACACAAAAACCTACCAGATATCTGCTTTTCTGCCATAGCCTTCTCCACTGATGACTTCAGGGCTCATCCAGTATGGAGTCCCTGTGACAGACTTCATTCCTGTTCCCGAGAGGCAGATGGTCTGAAGCCGTTTGCTGGCTCCAAAATCTCCTAATTTAACATTGCCTGTTGAATCTCGCAGGATATTTGCACCTATAAATAAGAAAAGAGCCTCATTTCATTTTTTTCCCTGACATTCTGAAATATGGTACAAAAGATAAGACAGAATTTTCTGCCCAAACTCCAGGCTTCCTATCATCTTTCCAAGCAGGCCCTGGCACACACTAGTCACTCAGTAGATACTCATTAAGAATATGCCGCAGGAACACTGAATATTTAATCTGCTCTTCTTTAGTGGAAGAATACATAGGTCCCCAGCCACTGAAAAGGATTGGGCGTGGATGTGGAAGTAAACAAGAGATGGGGGGGAAAGGGCTAAGAGCAAAGCCTGGTAAAGCACTAAGGAAGCACCAAGAAAGCACATGCGGACTCATGGGCCCTGTTTCTTCATCATAAAGCAAGATTATTTCCCTGAGAAGTCATGTTTTGCTCAGGAACTTTCTGAGGCACTTGGATAATCAAAACCCTCTAGTACTTTTCCCACTCATCACCTTTGTAAGTTACCCTGTATTTTAAAGTTTTTCTTAACATTGTTTTACTTTATATTAAGTTAATTTTTGAATTTCTGTTTACAGAAATTAAATTTAAATGCGTTTTAAGTAAGCTTTAAGCTTTTCATAAGCTTTAAAATTTCATTTATTTTATTAACTTTTTGGACAGCTTTAGACTTAATAGAATTGTTGCAAATATTGAGTTCTCATCTGCCCTAAACTCAATTTCTCCTACTGTAAATATCTTACATTAGTATAGTACATTTGTCATATTGAATGAAGCAGCAGTGATATCCTACTAACTCAAGCCTATGTTTCTAAGAGTCTTTAAAAATTTTCCCTAGGGCCGGAGGGATAGCTCAGTGGTTCCGGCGCCTGCCTCGCAAGCTCAGGTCCTGAGTTTGATCTCGGTAACCACATACAATGGTGACTCACGCCCACCAGCAATCAATACCACATACCACAGTGCCGGGCATGGTGGCTCATGCCTGTAATCCCAGCACTCGGGAGGCAGAGACAG
>PVIC010009732.1:0-44987 GCA_004025085.1 Thryonomys swinderianus
GTGGCTTGTAGAAAGACAGGGCACTCAAGGTGTGTAGAAGGCTGGGCAAGAGGATGAAGAGCAAAGCTGCTGGGGGCAGCCAGGGACCTGGAGAGGGATGTAATGCGAGGCGGGGCTGCTGGGCTCCCAGATGGGAGGTCCCCCACCCGCCCACCTAAGCTTAGGTTTTTCTGTGAGGCCTTCTGCTGAATACCAGCTCCCACCCCCAGGAAGGGTGTATTGGCAGCACCCCCCACCCCGGGCTCCTCCCAGGGAAACTGCAGTGTGTGCTCAGCCCCACAATGGGCCAAAGGCAGGACTGAGACCGTCTTAGGTCCTGGTTCTTGCCCCAGAAAAACACCACTGCGAGAGGTTCCTGTCTGAGGTCTCCTGAACGGCCTCCAACTTTGTGCCTGAGGCTCTGCCCAGCCAGCCCCAGGCTCAGCACCTCCCCCAAAGCTGTCCCCAGACACTGAGATCCTGAACTAAAGGCTGAGCTAAGAAAACATGCTCTTCTCTGACCCCTTCAAAACTCCTTTCCAGGGCTGTGTGAGGACTCTTGTGGGCCCTAGGCACTTTTGTCTTTGAGGGCTTTTTACCTCACAAGACAAAGATACCATGACTTATGACTATGTGAGTATAAGGGCCAATAGATTAATATATTTCAAAACATTTTGTTCACCCACCCCCTACAGTCACACACACACACACACACACACACACACACACACACACACACACACACACACACCTTCTCCTTTAAATAAAACATTTTCCTAGATCTCCAGTACTGCTGCCCCAGGCACGGTGCCTGCTGGGCCCGGTGGGTAACTTCCTTGGCTCCTTTCACATCCTCCAGTGGAACCTGTCCTGGCCCGGCCAGGGGAAGAGCGAGTCCCAGCACCTAACCCTGCCTGCCTCTATCTGGGCGGCTATAAAATCAGCGGAAGTCTCGAACCGCTTCTGCGTGCTGTGAGCGCGGCAGCCCGTGTGCGCGCACAGAGTAGGTGCGCAGCAGAAGTTAGTTCGCAGCTTTCTCTCCTCGAGCCCTGTGGACCTGAGGGTCCCGGGCTCAGGCGGGGCTGGAACAGCAGCCTCTCGGTGGTGGGACAGGGCCCGCCGCGTCCCCCATCCTGTGATCCCCCGCCAGACCCTGGGAATCCAGCGTTGCAAAATAAACACGCGCCGCTAATCGCCAGCTCGGAAACAAAACAGCGCTGCGCCGGGATCTGCGCACAGCCAGCCCTCCCCCTCCCGCGCCCTCGCCGCTCCCTCCCCTCGGCGCGCTGCTCGCCTCGGCTCTGCGCGGCGCAGTCGGCAGCCGCCAAACCGAGGCGGCCCTGGCTCCGAGCTCGCTCTCTCCGCCCGGGCTCCTCTAGGTCTCGCCTCTGCCCGGACCACTTCGGGCAGCAGTCGCTGGGCAAGGGCCTGCGACAGCACCTCAAAGTTGGGGGCCCGCGAGAATGAGGCTGTCCCCGGCTCCCCGGAGTCCGGCGCTGCTGGCCCTGGCGCTGCCCCTCGCCGTGGCGCTGGCCTTCTCCGACGAGACCTTGGACAAAGTGGCCAAGTCGGAAGGCTATTGCAGCCGCATCTTGCGCGCACAGGGCACGCGGCGCGAGGGCTACACTGAGTTCAGCCTCCGCGTGGAAGGCGACCCCGAGTTCTACAAGCCAGGAAGCAGCTACCGCGGTAAGTGGCCCCGGGTGGCGTGGGGCACACGGGACTGACCCCGAGGGCGACCACGGCGCGCTGCCCGAGGAGGGCGCGCGGTCCCGGCGCACGGTGCCGGCGCAGCCCCGCCAGGGTCCTCCTGACCTGGCTACCCTCCCGTCCTTGAGCCGCTGGCACTGCGCGCATCGCCAGCCACCGTCCCGAACCGTCGCGGCTCGCAACCAGGCGAGGCGGCCGCGACCTCCGACGCGCGGCTCGGGTGGAGGTTCCAGGGCAGTCACGGGTCACGCCCGCCAGCTGGGCACCAGGGCTTCCGCCGGCCGTGGGCAGTGGAGAAGTAGACCCGCCTTCCTCCGGACCAGCCTCGGAGAGGAGGGGCCGGCTATCCCTCGGTGAGGTCCAGGCACGGCAGCTTTTCTGCTTCGCTCCCCGAAGGAAAGGGCCCAGCCTCTCTGACTGCCCCCAAGCAGTTCGGTCACCTTGGCTTCTCCTGAACCGGTCCCGAGGAGCGGAAAGTAAGGGAAAGAGCCTGGAAAAAAATCTCCAAATTATGCTTTTTCGATCTGATGCCAGGGAGAGGACCATAGACTGCCAGGAGCGGCCCCCAGTGGGAATGGGATCCCCGCAGAGCCTGGGGAGGCTCCCGGTGCGAGAGGAAGTCCCGTGAAGGCCACAGGGGGCTCCGAGCCCAGGCCGGACCCTTGGCGGCTGTGGGACCTGGGCTTCCGCAGCTCCAGGCTCTGCGCCTCGGGATCGTGGAGCTTGTGCGGTTAGTGGAGAGCTGAACACGGGCGCGCAGGAGAGGGAGGCGAGGCAGGTGAGCGCCTCCCGGACAGGCCAGGCGGCTCCACTGGCCCGAGCTGAGGACCCTGCGCTCCATCCTCGCCGCCTGCCCCTCTGTCGCCCTCCGCTTCCCGTGCGGAAGGCGCCGCTGTCCGCGGGGGACCCAGGACACCGAACCAGGAAGGAAGCTCGCCAGACCTCACCTGCGGTCCTGCTGGCGCGGTCTGTCCCGGCCTTCCTAGCTCCGGAACAGGGCGGATTGGACCTACGGCCGCTGCAGCCGTGCTTCCATCCCCGCCTCGCCTCGCGGTTCCCCAGAGTTGCGGGAGTCGCGGTGGGAGCTACGTGGGAGAAAGTTTGGGGTGATGTCCTCGGGCGCCTGGGCCAGCTTCTGGCCACACACGCGGCCGTCCCACTCAGGACACCGGTTCAGCTGCCCTGGGGCGGTGTGTGGATTGCTTCGGGAGGAGCTTGTCCCCAGGACAGTCTCTTCGGCAGGGTCCTTGGTCCTCCGGAGGGGAAAGATGGGGTAGAGAAGACCTCCCTGCACCTAGACAGGTAGGGACCGGACCTATGGGCTGGTGCTGGAGCCGGACCCACCCATGCATCAGGCCAGCGCCCGCAGGCAACGGCTGGTCCTCCACATGGACACGGGGAAGGCAGAGTTGCCTCATGGCCCTGTGGTCCGTGGAGAAAATTAGCTCTGCATTGAAAGGGACTTGCAGCTGCGTGGTCTTGTGTCAGTCATTTAATTTCTCTGAAATTATTTTTACAGCTGTAAAACTAGCTGTTTACTGAACCTCTCTGGATGGTACCTGGAGTAAATGAGTTTACAAGGATGAGCCTGAGCGACAGTAGGTCCAGGAACACCTTAGGTTGGATATGAGCCTTGTGGGTTTAGTAACGGAGGCCTAGTTAGATTGTGGGGTGTACGTGTGTGTGTGCGCGTGTGCACGTGCTTAACAGTAGATTTCTCTAGCAAGCACTTGAGTCCAGTCTACCAGTGAATGGCCATTATCTGGGACTATGAACTGATTAAATGAATGAATGAATGATAAGTTGATATCTCTGTCCTAGAAGCCTTGCCTATCACTGCTCATAACTGACACATTGAACAAAGATTTCCTGTAACGTGGCTCCTCTGGGGCTCTGGGCCAGTGTGCGCGTCAAGTCTTCCCACACTAGTCCTCAGGGTTTGGCTGGCTGTGGGAGCAGCGGGGCCAGGGTTGGGTGGGGGTGGGGGACACATCCCATCCTCACATGGCCAGAGAAATTCCAGTACTGCCCCCCAGGCGGAACGGGGCCAGGAAGGGAGGCCCTGGACTAAACCTTTAGACTTTCAGGACTTTGACACCAGCCACCACTCAAGCCTGGGCTGTAGGTGGGGTAATAGCTCTTTCTTCTTTCTTTTGGCTAAGAGATCTTGAAGGAAAAGAACTTAAAGGAGCCATGCTAAGGTCTCCTAAATAAATAGTCTGTGATTAACAAACCTGGCTCCAGCTCTCAAAGTTAGGAAGAAAGGGGGCTGGACTAGGTTCTGACTTTCTGTTGGCTTAGGCTTTCTTAGAATAATTACGTTAAAAGTAAATCTAATGCATTTGGCTCGGTGCAGCCTTGGGCTTGTGGCACTTAACATTCCCCGTGTTCTGCGTGCTTTCTGTTTTTTTCTTGAATTCAGATCCCTCACGACCCTGGAATCAATGACTTCTTTTCTTGCCTCAAATCTTTGTCCTGCCCATCCAGTCCCTTGCTGCTGGCTTGTGCTGTCTGTGTCCCCCATACAAGCGTAGCCTTTTGGTTTTCTCCAGTAGAATAAAGTAGTCACTAGCTTTAAAAATTAAATCATGGGTTTCTTCCCCCACAACTTGGTCCAGCTGAGATTCTTATTCACCCTTTTCTAAGCTGTCGGTGCTATATCGACTTCCTTTTCTCTCCACCTCTCTACCCTCCCTCCTTCACCCCACCCCTCCCCCCCACCCCTGCAATAATTGTGCTTTAGAAACCCCTGAAAGGCCTGCTCTGTTTCTGACCAGGGCCTCCTTTGAAAGGAGATTACAGTGATTAAAAATAACAAGTTGAGGATCCTCCAGGGGCTTCCCTTATAGCAGGACAATTTGCAGGACCGGCCTTTTCCAGATCACAGTTTCAATCCAAATAGAAGAAAATCAGCTGAAATATTGAGGAATTGATTAAAAATAACGGGCTCTTTTGTCTGCCCAGAGCTCTGTTTATTAGGAAAATAAAGCCAGACCTTGGCTAATGAGAGTGGCTTTTCCTAGATGCTCTTGAAAGAGAAATCTCAAGGAACTTGACAGGGAAAAATATGTGCAGTTGAGACTTCAAAAGTTGGCGCAACTTTAAGCACAATTGGGTGGGGATTTATTCGGAACTGGGAGCTTGGAGACCTCCAAAGCTGCTTTGCTCTCTCTCCTCTGTCCCACTGTGGGACACACACTGCCTGGAAGTGGAAGACACCTCCGCCTGGCGCAGGAACATGGGACTCAATCCCGGTGACCCCGTCCCCACCGTGTGGCTGGGGGGCCATCTGCCACGCCGCTCCCAGCCACATTTTCTCCACATGTAAAATGGTTCCTTTGGAAATAGAAAAAAACACATAGCAGCAAAACACTGGGTGAGAATTGTATTGAACGTTTCCTGCTTTCCTCCCTTTTTCCTTGTAGGACATTGAGGCTATTTATACTCCTAGTATACAGATGAGAAGGCTAAGGCCTCAAAACTATCTTTATGTTCTTACAGCTACTAATTATTGGGGTCAGGATTATGCTCTCTGGTCTCTGTTGCTGCTGAATGTGTGACGTTTTTGTTTGGAGTTTGGGTTTTTTGTTTTGCTTTTTGAGACAGAGTTTGCTATATAGTTAAGGCTGGCCTTCAACTCTTGAACTCACAGTGTCATCCAGGCTGGTCATGAACTCGTGGCAGTCCTCCTGCCTCAGCCTCCATCCCCAGCTGAATGTGTGCTCTTTTTTTTTTTTTTTTTTTTGCTTTTTGAGACAGGGTCTCGCTTTGTAGTTCAGGCTGGCCCTGAGCTCACTATGGTGCCCAGGCAAGCCGCCGCGAACTCAGCAATCCTCCTGTCTCTGCCTCCCGAGTGCTGGGATGACAGGCGTGAGCCACCACGTCCGGCACTGTGGTATGTAATGTTGATTGTTGGTGGGTGTGTCTCCACGCCCAGCATTAGATGTGGTTACTGGGGATCAAACTCAGGACCTTGCGCTTGCAAGGCAGGCGCTGGAACCACTGAGCTAACCCTCCGGCCCCTGAATGTGTGCTCTTAACCTGTCTTCTCTGCTGCCTTAGTAAAGTGAGCTGGGACTTAGAGTGACTTTGCTCAGCTACTCACATCCTTCCAAATGGTGCGCCTTCCTAGAAGGAAAGCAGAGCCAACAAATCAAGATAACAACTGACATATCACAGGACACAGAGTAATCAAGGGATAGATCCTAATTTACATTTACTTTGTGCTTCTTAGAGTCTTTGGTATTGCATTTCCCCCAGAAAGCGGAGGCTTAATTTAGAATCATGAAGAACCTTGTCAGTCATTAGCCAAACCCTTTTGCTTATGGGGAAACAAATTGGAGAGGAAAAAAAAACAAACCCTGATTTGATTATTGTTTTATCTTTACATACAGATGGTATTATGACCATATATGTAAAATTGGATGCTTGAGCAGAAAATACATAGGAGCTGAGGAATTGAAACTGAGGAGGTCTTTTCAACAAGCTCTTTCTTACCCGCCGGTTTGTTTTTAAATAAGTTCCACCAAGGACATGATGATGAATTTTCCCTCCTGCCTCTCTTCTTGCAGCGTCCTCTCCTTTTTCGTTATGTAGTTTACATTTTAGAATCCTTGCCCCTTTTAATAGTTCTGATTGATGATAAAAATCAAAAGGTGGGGCCGGAGATTTAGCTCAGGGGTTCTGGCGCTTGCCTTGCAAGCACAAGGTCTTGAGTTCTGATCCCGGTAACCACATACAATGCTGGGCGTGGAGACTCACGCCCACCAGCCATCAATACCACATACCACAGTGCCAGGCGTGGTGGCTCACGCCTGTCATCCCAGCACTCGGGAGGTAGAGACAGGATTGCTGAGGTCGCGGCGGCTTGCCTGGGCTACATAGCGAGCTCAGTGCCAGCCTGAACTAAAAAGCAAGACCCTGTCTCAAAAAAAAAAAAAAAATCAAAAGGTGCTACATATCTAATGCTTAGTGATTGTGAAGATTCTTTATTACTTTGATTTTCAGGAAATGAAAAACATCCAAATCTACAAAAGTGAAAGCATATCTAATTAGACTTTTTCAAGGTTTAAAACTTGAGTGCTGTACATGCCTATAATCCTAGCACTCTAGGAGGCTGAGGCAGGAAGAATGAATTTGAACATGTGTGTATACACACACACTCATACACGTGTACACGTTAGTGCCTCTCCATTCCCACATAAGTTTTCTTCACTCTTTCAATTGGAACAACTGTCTGTAATCACTCTTCTGCTCCCAAACATGAGCCCATCTCAAGAGCTTCTTCCTGTCACCTCCTGTATGAAATGGCAGGTGTAGGTTAAAATCCATCTCTGGAAGAAAAGAAATGTACTGAGTTACCATAGTCAGGTGAACTCGCGAGACAGAGGGGTCCCCAGATATGGTGGTTTAAGCTGGAAGAAGATGCAAGAGCAGAGCCTCACCCCACGGGCCGTGCAAAAACCCAGGCCTTCCAGGGGCTGGGGATTTAGATCAAGTGTTAGTGCGCAAACCTTGGACGCACAAGGACCCGAGTTCGATCCCTACTACCACAAAATATCAATCAATCAGTCCCACAGTCCTTCTAGCTCATGGCCCTTTCAGCTTTCCATAGCCTGCTGACCAGGATGGAGCCACTTGCCAATAAGTCATGTATGACAGTTGCACACTTAAGATATGTCTAGCCCAAACGGAGGTATGTTGTAAATGATTTTGAAGAAATTGTATGAAAAAAGAATAAGCCTTTCATTAATAATTTTATGTTTATTCCATGTTGGAATGATCATTGTGCATATTAGGTGTGAAGACCCTGGAGTCAATCCACAGGACTTAAACAAATATTTTCTGGTGTTACATTTATTTCTGTGGGATACCGGTTTTAATTACTTTTCTCTCACTGCTGACACATAATATCTGACACCCAAAGTTAAAGGGGAAAAGGCTTATTTAGCTCACAGTTTGTAGAGGCTTCAGCCCATAGTCGGCTGATTCCAAGGCAGGAAATCACGGCAGAGGGGCAGTGGTTCATGGTGACGGAAAATAGCAAAACTACAAGACATCTTCATGGAGCCTTTCTGATCTTTTTACCTTGTTTAGATGATGGGATCAGAGCAATGCCAACCCAGTCAATGTACTGGTTTAGTAATCACACGCCCTAAGCACCAGCATCACACAACCAGCCACCGCGTGAGGCTCTGGGGTACGTCTGCAACCAAGCCAGAGAAAAACCTATTAACAAAGTTAATCCGGCTTAAGCTTCTTTTTCTTAGACAGCACCATCCAGGGCTGGTTACCCCCACAGAAGAGAAGCTGGGCTCGGACTTTCCATCCTCCTTCCTGGGTTCCCAAGGTGCCAGGATCACAGGTGTGCAGCAGCATGCCCAGCTTGTCCCCGCTCCGAAACCTACCCACTTGGTAAAAATTTAGTGACCCTCCCCAGCTGCAAAGGAGGCTGGGAAATTTAGCATTGAGCCAGACAACCACATACCCTGTGCAACTTGAAGAATTGATTCTTCAAAAAGATGAAAGGAAAAGTAGATTTGGGGAGATGATTAGATGACTCTGGCACATGTTTCAATGCCAGTCACATAAAAAGCATAAGATTTCATAGTCCATCACTCGAAGGCCTACTTGATGTGTCTACTCCAGATCACGTGAACTGGTATTCGGGCTAAATGAATGGGTGAAGAAAGGAGGGTTGGGATGAATGTATCCGTGTCTGTAGAGTGGCCTGTTCTGTCCCAACTCCTCCTTCAATAAAGGAGGAAGCAGTATAGAAAGAAAGGAATGAAGAAGTGAAGAAAGCAAGTGGGTGGTGTGGGAAGGGAAAAGGGATAGACATTCAGAATAAAAACAGGAATAATCTGAGTTCAGGAAAGTCAGAGGTTAGATTTAAGAGCCATTAGGGAGGGTGAAAATCCCATAAGTCAAAATTATTCCTTAGAATTAATTAGCGTTTAGACATCAAATATAACAGACACCAGCTCCAAGCTGGCCTGCTTTATGCGCCCTCCGGATATTTCCGTTAACAGGGAATAGAAACAAATTGGTGTTTTTCAGTAAGTCCAGCGCTTCTATTTTCCTTCTAGCCCTGGAACGGCTCCATGTTTCTGCAACTGAGTAGCAGGCAAAACCACTGATGCTCTTTAAACATTGACTTCCAAGTGTACGGTCCTCCTGTGTGACGGGCGGGGACCCGAGGGTCGCCTCGCTGAGGTAGGCGCGTGAATGGAGTGGACTGGCAGGTCCCTCGGGCCACTTCGGGCGCTGTCTCCCTCTCTCCCTCCTTCCCCAGCAGTGTACGGTTGTCTTTATGACTGTGCAGCTTTTGCCAATACAAAATACTCCATTTTAACAGACAGAGGCACAGTCGGTAACCACGCCAGAAGGCCTTTGCGAGCTCTAGGTAGGCAAGGCTTCCAGCTTTCACAGAGTATTGCACACTGGCGTGAAACCTTCAGAGACGCTCGGACAGGAGCCCGATGTCCGTCTACTGACTTGCCTGGGGCCTGGGAGACCCGTGGGTCTACATCTACTGCTGCGGGTGTGATACTAACAAAGACGTCTCAGGGACCGGAGGAGGGCCAGAACACAGAAGATCCAAGAACCAATCGCCAGGCCCAGAGTAGGACTGTGGAGAGACGGGCGGCCCCGGGAGCAGGACAGGGACCTGGGTGGCGAGCGCAGGTGTGACGGGAAGTTCTTGGGCCGCTTGCGCCTCTTCTCCTCCTCTTCCTCCCGGAAGCAGCGCGCTGACCTCTGCGTTTCCAAGCAGGGCGAGCTCTTTCCCACGCCGGGCCCTGCGCGCTTGCCCTTCTTCCAGCTGCAGCGCTTGCCCCGGCCCTTTGTATGGCTGACTCTTTGTCTTTTCGGCCCTCCTGTGGTAAGTCCCCTCTGGAAGGCGCCTTCTCTGACCACTTCTCTGAGTTTCCCATCGCTTTTGTTTCCCCGCACCCCTTAAGCACACTCGGAATTATCTTGTTCATCATCCACCTCCTCCAGCTAGAACACGATCTTTATGAGAATGAGGATTTTGTCTTCTTATTTGCCATCTTATCTCCAGCACTCAGAATAGTGCCTGGAGAGAGCAGGCACTGAGTCGGTGTTGGTTGGAAAAATATGTCATTTGAAACCCCCCAAGTCCTAATGTGATCTCTCTCTCGCTGTCTGTCTCCCTGTCTCGGTCTCCCTCTCCTCTTCTCTCTCCTCTGTCTCTCTCTGTCCCCCTGAACACTGGACGGAAGACAGGGAGGATATTTCTTCCCCAGGAAAGCGAGCGCCCTGGATGGCAGCAAGGAGCCAGGGGTCGTGGCAGCAGAGAAAGGATGGCAGGTGCCCTGGGGACAGCACCCGGAGTTGGGGCCAGGGCCAGCTGAAAGGAGGTGTGCCTGGTGAGACGCCCCAACATTGGCGGGCCAGGGGTGACCAGCCGGACCGCAGCAGCCGAGAGGGCAGAGCACAGCCGCCGTCCACCCTCGACGCTGGCTCTGAGACATACACAGGGCAGAGGGACTGCTGATCCATCACACAAGACACAAATTGTTAAAGTGAATTTCCCCGGCCATTTGCAGCAGCTGCCAAACCTGGTTATGTGTTAGAATCACTGGAGAGCTTCAAACCAACAAACAAAAGGTTCCTCGGGTTCCAGCAAAGGGGCTGGATTCCAGAAATCTGTATTCTTTCTTTTAAGGCAAGATGGTAATACAAAAAGAAGGTGGCTACAAGGTGTTCCCGGCCCCATCACTGCCTGTCCCAGGCCCAGGACCAGGCTTCCACTCATCCTTCAGGCCTCGGTCACACCACTGCCTGTGCTCTTCCTGGGGACACAGCATGGTGGCCAGTGGAGACCTGGGCCAGAAGGACTGCCACGTTCTGCTGCCCGGGCAGTGGGCTTGGGCCAGGGAAGAATCACAAACTCCCTTTCAGTGGTAACAGTTATAGACTGGTGACCCCAGGACTAGGTCTAACCTTGCTACACTTTTCTGCTGTCAAAGTCCGTGTCCCACGGAACTTCTGCACATTTTATCTGTCCAAGTTCCCGCCTTTGAACTCAAACAGAATGAAGTCCCCCTTTGGCCATATGGGGCTTACAGTATTTGTGGATAAAGAACTTTCCTGGCTTCTTTTCTGCCTAAAGTGCCCTCTTCTTCAATGATTCCTTCTAGGACACTTCTTAGAGGTGGTGTGATTGGGAGGTGGTGTGGGCCTTTAGGAGGTGGGGCTTTGTGCCTTATTGGGGGGCATGCTTTTGAGGGGGATTATGACACCTTTGTCTCTCAGTTGCCCTCTGCTTCCTAGCTCCATGTGTCAAGTGGCTTGCTCTATGTGAGCTGCTTCCCTTGCCAGTCTCCCCCCAGCTTTGGGGCCATCCAACTTTAGACTGACTCTTCAGAGCTCTGAGACTTTTCTCTTTATAAGTTAATTGCCAATACATTGATCTATACTGATATCACTTGACCATAAAATGTGACATATAGTCCCCATTCAACTTATTCCAGGATGACTTGGTGCTTTTTGGCAGCTACCAACCATTCACAGAATCTGTCTTCTGTCACTGGGTGACATCTACACATAATCTAATTTGGGAGTATCCACAGTATTATAAGCAGTACCAAAAGTCTTTATCAAGGAAGTTAATCAGAATGTGGAGGTGGTCAGAGTTTAGGACAGAGCTCTTCAGGCATCCCTTAGATCCTTTCCCTCAGGCTGACATCTAGTGTCATTGTTTTAAAGTTAGCAACCTGCCGTCCTCCTGAAGGCGTTCCCAGGCCAGCTATCACCCCTGGTCAGCCACCTCAGTGTAGTCCTAAATATATTTCTTTTGCTTGCTGTTGACTCTTACTCTAGGCAGAATTTGTTTCTTTGTTTCAAAATAATTAGGGGTCTCTTCACTGCAAGTGGCAGAAACAGTCAAGCCGAGGAAAGCAAATTAGGGAATATTTTCACTCCCATACTTGGCAAGTCCCGGGGTGGGTCTGGCTCTAGGCATGGATGGATATAGGGACGCAAGCGGGGCAGTGAGGTCTCGCTTCCTCCCACACCTTCTGTGTTTTCCCTCTATTCTCTTCCACTTCACTCTTCCACCTCCTAGGTCCTGCTCTGTCCGCACTTTCTTTCTTAGCTGTTTCTATGTGTCATCCTTATCTTTTCTTACTACAGATAAACTTTCTCCAAATGGCAGGGGGAGTGGCTGCCAAAATTGGAATGAGAAAAGCTCCTGGCTCGTTCTGTGACTCAAAGAAAAGCTCTTTTCTTTTTCATTCCTAATAAAGTACCCTGCTGAAGGGGTCTGAGTGGTCCAGTTTGAATCACATGCCCAGGCAAATAGGGTCTGGAGATGGACTAGGTCAGGGTATAGTCACTCTTATGACTTGATATTTCAGGAGGGGACTGTGATTGGCAATCCCCAGTTATCAAGTGGTTAGAATAGGGGAGCAAATGGGGTCTCCTTAAGTGTCCTGCCCTCATCCATATTGGCTGGCATATTGTAACTTCCCTGGGAGAATCCTGCTATTTGTGTTAGCTTTCCATGACTATGACTAAACATCTGAGACTGTCAACTTAAAAGCAGGAAAGGTTTATTTTGGCTCATTGTTTCAGGGGTTTCAGAGGTACCTTGGCCCTGTTGCTTCAGACCAGGGACAGCACAGGACATCACGAGGAGGCCATGTGGCCAAGGAGACCTGTTTACCTCCTGGTGAGAGGGAAGCAAAAGAGAGAAGATAGGCCCAGAGCCCCCCAATCTCCTTCAAGGACACACCTCCAGTGAGCTAACTCCCTTCCACGAGGCCCCACTCTCTAAAGCTCCACCATCTTCCAGTAGGGCCACAGGCTGGCACCACGCCTCTGTCACCAACGATGCTCAGCACCCAGCGCTAGAATCTTCTTCCTCTTCCTGTCCACATAGCGAGTAACTCAAGACTCTCCCAACTGCTCTGAGTGATCCTGTGATGAGGAAAAGAATGAACTTTTATTGAGCTGCTGCAATGTGCTTTGTATTCATTATCTCCTTTAATCCTCATGACAAATCCATGAGATGATAATTAGGATCCTTATTGCATAGAAGAGACTGGTTTGCTTTTTAATATATTTTATTGATTTAGCATACATTTTAATATGCTCACTATTATACATGCATTAGTTACCATCATGACAATAGGAGGTAAATCATTTTACTGCTGATTTATAGGGAAGGAAGCTGAAACAAAAGGAGGTTAACTACCTTGCCCGACATTATGTATAATAGAGGGAAATAGGAACCCAGATCTTTTAGCTACTTGCATTGTAGGAAAAGTGGCCCTTTATATTTTACAAGTGTGCTCTTTAATTTGGAATGAGAGAAATTTCATCTCCAGGTGGGAATGCTGAGAAGGACACTCAGGGAAACAGCATGGTCCAGCCCCCTGCCCGTTACACACTTGCTGAGTCCGAGTGAGTAGCCGTCCCTTCCTAGCTGCCAGCCAATCACCTGTAAGTCTTCTCCCTGATCCTGGCCAGGTGGGCTGAATCCTTGTGCCTATTTCTTAGTGAGTTGCAATTCCTCTGAACTCTCTAAGTTGTGTAGACTAGAGAAAGAAAGTCCTGAGACTTATTTAATGCCTCGTTAGTATTTATAACATCACACTGTAGGTTGAGGCAGACGCTGACATTCATTATGGTTGAGGTTGTAGCAGGAATTCTGGACCATTACACACAGTGGGTGGGTGGCAGGGCCTGACCTTGGGGTGGAGGTGGGACCTGACTAGACCTTTGTATTGAGGTTGGGATTCTGATTCTCAAAGAGAAAGGTGCTGAAACTGGACAAGATGTACTGAGGGTAATAGGCACAGAGGATGAACTGGGTAAGTAACAGTTCATCCAAGGTTTTGTTAGATTATTGGCACACTAACATTTGAAGGACCCAGGAAGATATTTGAGAATTAGGTGGGGCTGGGATCTTCATATGGTACGTGTACCCAAGGATGGGGAGGACTTTATCTTGGACGAGAATCTGAGGCTAAGGTCAGTGTGAAATATTAGTCTTCATTTAAACAAGGTAGGCCAGGGAGGCCTTGCCACCAAGATGCCTTTGAGAGAAGGGCCATAGTTGAATAATCACACAACCTTCTACCTTAAATCATAAGAAGATCTGATGGTGTCCAAATATGACAGCCTCTAGCTCAGACTATTCAGGGCCTCTTCAGCACCTCCAGGATAGTATCCAAATTTCTTTGCAGGGCATTGAAGGGGTTCCTGCCTCTTGCTTGCCTTCCTCATGTAGCCTCTCAGGACGCTTTTACCCCAGCAAGTTGCATGTACCCATGCATGCGTCTGGTTTCTAGAGCCAAGGTAGCCCAGCATGCCTTTCCCTTCACCTGGGAGGCTGTGGCTCCTCCTGTCACCTGGACAAACTCCTGATGGTCACTCATCTTTTAGCTCAGATGCCCCTGGCTCCTTAAAGCTTCTTGTACCTTGCCCAGGTAGACTCAGATGATCTCTCTTTAGGGACCCCAGAGCACATTGTTCATATACCTATGAAAGCCACCACATATCACAAACATTTTCTGTTGGGTTTTTTTTCCCCTCCCAGCTCTCAGACTAGACCATATGTTCCTAGGGGGTGAAAGCCCTTCTCTTTCCAGGATTGTGCACAGAGCTGATGCTCTGTAAACAAAAGGGCAAGGCTACCGGTGGTTGTAGCTCAGTGGTTGAGTGCTTGCCTAGGATATGCAAGGCCCTAAGTTCAATCCCTAGCACTATAGAAAAAAAAAGGGGTGAGGAATTGGCATATTATACATAGTAATCACCTCTGGGGGCTTTAGAGGAGGGATCAGAGCAGAAATGATCAAGCTGCATTGAAGACAAATGAATATCAATTATTCAACAAGTATGTATTGAGCACTTACTATGTGTTTAAAAAGAAGTATGCTAAATCAGATCTGATGCACACATGTATACTCCTAGAACATGGAAAGCTGACACAGGAGGATTGCTTTGAGTTCAAGGCCAGCCTGAGCTATATAGTTCATGGCCAGCCTGAACTACATAGTGAGCCCCTAACTCAAAAAATTAAAAAAGAGAGAAATGTGCTAGATGGTAAGGTGGAGCTGAAGAGAGACTTAGTCTCTGCTCTCATGAACTTTGCATGTTATTAGGAAATACAGTTACTTAATGAATAATGTTGCAGAAACACATTTAATTAAGGTTGAGTGAGAGGCATTCAAGAAAAGTAAAGAGTTATTAAGAAGTTGCGTTGTGTGGGTAGGAGGACCAGAAGTTCCTCACAGTGACTCAGGGATGAAGGACTGCAAGAAGAGTGCGTTTATGTCAGTACATAAAGCATGTCTGTAACCCAAGCCATTCGGAGTCCTGTGTGGGCAACTTAGCAAGACTCTATCTCAAAATAAAGAAATAAAAAGGACTGTGGCTACAGCTCAGCACTCCCTGGATTCTCTAGTACTAAAAAAAAAATCCATTTATTGGAAAAAGTTAGTCAAATTTCCCTGTAACCTGGCCCTGTAAAGATCATCTCGAAGACAGTTATCTCAGTCACAGTCTTCCCTGTGGTCCTCCGTTCAGGTCTAAGTTCTGGAGATTCAGCCACTTCCCCAGAGGACTCACTCTCTGGTCTCCATCCTCAGGTCTTTCCCATCAGACTCCTCATTCTCATCTTCTTCGCCCCCAACTTTGCCATCATTAGGAAAAAACCACCACCAAAAAAAAGCACCACCACCGCTGCTGTCATCCTTCATACATGCTTGAACTCCGTACAAACATCAGGCACTGTGCTCGGTACATACTTCATCCACTCCACATTCTTACACAGAAAGGCAATATCATTCTCTTCTTTTTAAAAATGAAGAAACAGGAAGGTTCAGTAGCTTGCTAGAGGTCACATAATTAATAAGTGGAAGCACTAGGCTTTTAATCTTAAATCTTTGCTCTTAACCACTTCCCTGTGTGTGCTCACAGGATGAGTCCAAATAGCCTTACTTACTTTCTTTTTTTTAAAAAAAGCATTGTAAGCATTGTAAGCATTTTTCTTGAATTTTTTTTTTAATCTTTTTAATCTTTTTTTAATCTTTTTTTTTACCTTGTAAGCATTTTTCTTGAATTTTTTTTTTTTAATCTCTAATGGCCTCTCTTGGGAGGCACTTGGGAGGAGTCATTAGAGAGAAGATTCTATTATTTATTCCCAGGCAGTCATCTTCAGTTGTTACTGGGACTCAGAATGCGCTGAATATTTGTGCCTTTCTGAAGGAAGTCATATAATGGAGTTCTCTGGAGGGAAAGGGTCTGCTGTCTACCTTTAATTTGTGTTGCGTAGTGACCTCAATAGGAATGATAATTATGAAGAGAAAGCTCACATGGAGCTCAGCTTCCAAAGCCACCATCTTGGGCGTGATATTTAATAAATTGGAAGACAACTTTCCTTTTCTAGAACCTACAGGTATACATTCTAGGAAGTTGAATGTATGATTAGTCCTCCAAGTGCCTTGTATAAGCTTTCAAGAAGATGGCTATTTATCATTCAGAAACATTTAATAATATTTATCAACATCTAATTGACATACAAGTTCACAGATTGCACAGCTTAGTGATCACATATTGAATATACCTCCAGACCCAAGTCGAGAAATAGAATGCAGCCAGGAGTGGTGGTACATACCTGTAATCCCAGCATTCTGGAAAGCTGTGATGGAAAGACTGGAAGTTCAAGCCCAGCTGGGCAATTCAGGGATTTTAGTCTAAGTAAATACAACTTAAAAAAAAATCCCAGGATGTAGCTCATTAGGAAAGGCTCGGCTTCAATCTCCAATAGTGTAACAACAACAGTATAGTAGTAACAGAGTGTGACCACGGGTCCAGTAGCATTCCACCTGTCCAGGCAGGTGTGCATATGCCACAGTCAATACATTCATGGCCATTCATGCTAATGGCCATGTGTTTCCAGTCAGGTGCTACTACCAATAGCATCACTATGAATACTCTTACATATGCCTTTTGGTGCACATATGTATGCATTTCTGATGAATTAGCAGTGACCTTGCTGCATCATAAAAAAGTATGTATGTTCAACTTCAGTAAATACCGCCAAAGAATTTTCTAGCAAAATCTGCTAATTTTTACTTCCTTCAACAGTTAATGAAAGTTCCAGTTAATACATTTGATATTGTTAATTCTTTTAAATTTAGTCAGTCTGGGGGATATGCTGTCATATTTTATTATGGATTTAATTTTCATGTCTGTTTACTAATGAGGTTGAGAGCCTTTACACATTTGTCAGCTCTATGCAACTTCTTTTGTGAAGCATAGTTGATCATTTTGTCTGTTTTTTTTTTTAAGGTGTCTTTGTCTTATTGATCTAAGGAAGTTCTTTATATGTTTTGGATAAGAGTCAGTTGGTGCTTATAGGAGTGTGATTATCTTTTTCATACCATGATTTGCTTTTCACTCTTGATCACGTCTTTTGCTGAGCAAAAGTTTGATATCCCTTCCCTTATCTATCTTGTACTTTATGGTCAGTCCTTTTTTATGTCCTGTTTAAAACGTCTTTCCAGCTCCAAGGTTATTCACACTTTCTCTACTAACCTCCTAAAAACTTTGTTTCACTTTCACATGGAGCTCTGCAATCTTATTTTGTATGGGCTGTGAGGAAACCTTTTCCTATATGGCTACTCAGTTGTCCTAGCTCCACTTGTTGGCAATATTTCCCTCTTCTGCTGGCCGGTACATCCACAATCAGAAGTCAAATCTCTGGCCGGGTATGGTGGTGCGTGCCTGTTACCCCAGCACTCGGAACCCTAAAGTGGGAAGATCACCAGGTGTTCGAGACAAGAATGGGCTACATGGCGAGTCCACAGCCAGTGTGAGCCACATGGTGAGACTCTGTCTCACAAACAACAAGTTACAGCCCTCCACATACTGTTGGAACTTATGTGAATCCTACTACATTTCTCAACTGGTCCACGTTTTCTTTCTTTGCTGTACTATAGTGCACTGGCCTAATTTCTGTAGCTGCAAAAGTGTCAATATCTGATAAGCCAAGCTGTCCAATTTGTTACATCTTTCCCAAGATATTCTTGGTCCTTCACATTTCCATATAAATTTCAGAACCATTTGTCAACATCACACACACACACACACACACACACACACACACCTCAGACTTTCATTTAGAATGCACTGGTCTATTGATCAATTTGAGGAGCACTGACATTTTTAACAATACTGACTCTTTCATCCATGAACACTGTTGAGTAGGATCAATTTCACATCAGCTCCGTCCTAATCAGATATGGTTCTTATCCTTGAAGGATTTAACAAATTTGTAAACAAACATATAAACACAAAATGGAATCATTGATACTAATAAATGCTAACATATACCCAGTGCCTATGAAATGTCAACACATGATTTTAAGGACTTTATATGAATTAGTTCATTTATACTTCACACTGGTACTCTGTGGTTAAACAAATTAAACAGGTTTTTATGTAAAAATATATTTATTAACTTTTTCGGGTTTCACATAGCTATGATGGGCTTTTACAGTTGCAGAAAATAGATTTCAGGCCCTGTTTCTTTTAAGGATCTCTGGAGAATCTTAAGGACTACTGGAATTTGATGACTCTAAATTATCGGTGAGGCAGAAGATAATTCAGCAACTTCTCAAAAATAAGTTACAAATCTTAATTACTTTTATTTACTTTCTCTCTACAGTGCACACTGTAGAGATTTTTTTAAAGTTTTACATTTACACAGGATCTTTTAAAATGTGAGTAAAGCCTGCAGAACAGTACAGCGGGTTTTTGTCTGGATTAGAAGCAATTCCAGAATTGCAAAAACATGTGTAGTTGTTATTTTAGTTTATAATCAGAATAAATGCCTCCCGCTGGAAGCCCAGGCGCCTGGCTTCTACTTGTCATCTTTGCTTGGTGTGATCCTGAGTTTCTCAACTTCCGGATATAAGCTGTGTCGCAGAGTGCAAGGGGTTAAATCAGGTCATCCTCAATATCCTTTGCAGCTGTTTTGTTATACAGCCAGGAAATCAGAGTGACAAGTTCCAGGCTGTTTGGGGTCAGGGCTTTTAAAACCTGTATTCAGTGTGTAGTACTTTTGATTTTTTAAAAAAACTTTATAGTCTTATTAAAAATTCTACACAGACACACACACTCCTAATACATTCACCTATGTTCTTTTGTGTACAGTATTTAAGTATATTTTCCTACTCAACAACCTCTTCATCATTAGCAATGAAAAGTTCATCAAAAGGATGGCAGTGCATGCCCAGCACTTAGGAGGCAGAGGCAAGTAGTCAATTTGAGGCCAGCCTGGTCTACATAGAAAGACGGTGTCTCAAAAACAAAAACAACAACCTCGAGGTGTAGTTGTGATATTTTGCCATCATTGTTACTACTTTGGGTTTCATTTTGAAATTTCTCCATGGGCTCTTCTGGGGCTGCAAAGACCAAAAACTTATTCTCCACCTTTACAAATCTTTTTTAAGATTTAGCACTCCCCCAAACCTCACTCGCCCCTCTCTTGGTGTCCTAAGCCCACAGAAGAGGCCAGCAGCACTTCCCATGCAGGTGCTGCCTTAGCTACATTAGGGCTTCAGGTGTCAAGTCTGTTTCAGAGTTTTGATCGGCGCAGGGTTCGGCACGCGTGGCTGTGGTGACGCCCTTAGAATCAGCTGCCCCCAGACTGAGAGAGGATATAGTTTCTACTTCTTACCTCTGGCTGGCACCGTTGTCTGTCACACCATCCTTCTTAGGCACTTTGGGGCCGGCAGGGAGCTGAGACCCAGGTGCAGGTCCTGTCGAGAGCTGCTGCAGCCCGCACTGCATTGCAGCACCCCGCCTGGGGAGGCTGGAGGTGCTCTTAGGTTACTAGGATCTGAGAGAAAGAGCACCTAGTCTTTTGGGGAAGTCAGAGACACATCACACCCAAGGTGAAAATGGAGCTTATTCTGAGAAATTCACCAGGAACAGAGGAAGCTGAACTCGAGAACTGATGGGGTCTCTCGGGACACTGCCTGTGGGGGAACCCCAGGACAATTGCGATGTGTGGGAAGAGGAAGTATGGCTGGTGAAGCTGGAGAGGTGGGGTTTGACGGTCTTTCCTTGGCCTGGGAGTCCAAGCTTTAATCTGAAGGCAGTGGCTGGAGAACAAGATGCCCACTGGGTCATAGGTTGGGCCATGCATATTACCTCTAGCCTGTGGTTTCAAACAACCAGCCTTCATTCCCTCGTCCCTCTGTGTCTTTAGGAAGATTAGGCAGGTTGAAGTTAAGTGTGTGCTAATCCAGAGGACCTCTTCTTAACCGACTACATCTGTGAAGACGCTAATTCCAAAGGGAATTGCATCTGCCTATGCTGGAAATTGGAATTATACTGTAACTTTTAAGAGAACAAAATTTAACCGACAATGCAAAGCGTCAGATGAGGATTTGGATATATATGATTTATTAAGGACATGGTCCCCAGGAAACTGGAAAGGAAGTAGGAAAGGAAGAATAGGGACAAGGCTGTGACCCCAGGCAAGCTCCCTCAGGGTAGTTGCAGCCCAATTTTGTGGATCCATTTTGGAATGCAAAAGGCCTCTGAGCCTCATTCTTGTGCCTGCAGTGAGGGAGCTTGGGTTTTCATGTTGGGGCAGGGCTCCAGTGACAGCCTGCCAGAAAAGAGCTATAATACTGGCTACTAAAAGCAAAGACACAGCCGCCGAAGGTCATGTTAAATTGATACAAGGGAGTTTGAAGATATCTAGGTTTAGCAATAGTTCTCTGCTCCACTTGCTAGGAATTGTGTGAAGTGGCCTTAAGGGTCACCCCACACCCATTATAGAAAACTGAGACCTTGGTGGCAATCCTATGACATGCGTGCCACAGCTAGCTGTTTGTTATCACTGAAAAGCTCTAAAAGGTTCACCAGCACTGGCTTAGGCTGCTTTGGTACTTTGGCCTTCAGAGATCCCCCCCCCCCCGCTGTCTCCTGATATCATAAGCACGATTTTCTGCTTGACACTGCTGAGCCTCACATTTCTTACTGTTCTTCTTCTTCTCTTTTCAAATTGAATTCTTTATGGGTACATTTTATATACAGCTCACAATCACACTCAACATTGGGGAATTTGTACCAGTATATGACAGAAGTTAATTCCCATGTTTACTCATATCCCTACCCACCCTACAACCCCCCACCCCTTATATACATTCTATTTCTTTTTCTTTCCAAATCATATTTATTCTTTCCCTTCATTACATTCCCCCACCACATGCCCTTTGAATATCTATTTTACCAAATCTATCATACATTGTAGAACTCATTTACATCTATAGGTTCTCATATCAGAAAAAAGATATGGTATTTACATATCTGTGATCTATTTATTTCACTTATTAGTGTGTTCTCAAGTTGTATCCATTTGCACATAAATAAATGAAACGTCATTCTTTATGGCAGAGTAATTCTCCATTTTATATTAAAAAAATCTTCTTTATCCAGTCTCCAGTTGGCATCTGGGTTGTTTCCAAGATTGGACTATCACAAACTGAGCTGCTATGAACATGGGTGTACATATATCTTTACAATATGATTCTTTTAATTCCTTTGAGTATATTCCTAGCAGTGGAATAGCAGGGTCAAATGGGACCTCCAGTCCTATTTTTCTGAGGAATCTCCACACTGATCTCCACAATGGTTGTACACATCTACAATGCCACCAACAGTGGAGAAGGGTTCCTTCCTCCCCACAGCCTCACAAGCATTTATTGCTGGTTGATTTCACAATAGCAGCCATTCTCTGTGGAGTAAGATGGAATCTCTGTTGTTTTCATCTGCCTTTTTCGAATGACCAGTGATGTTGAACATTTCTTCGTATGCTTCTTGGCTGCTTTGACTTCTGCTTCTGAGAAGTGTCTGTTCATTTCAGATGCCCATTTTTGAACTGGGTCTTTAAACGTGGGGGACTGATTTGTTTAAGTTCTTTATATATTCTAGATAGTAGCCCTTTGTTACTGTTCTTCTTTTATTGTGCTTTTTTTCTCATCTTTTTCTCTTACTGGTTCATTGTTTAGATATCAGTATATAATCAGAATGCTCCTTTACTTTTGTGAGAAGAACTGACCAATCCTAGCATATTTGCAAATCTGTGTGTCTTAAAGTTTTCTGTGATATCATTGTGTTGGGGGCTCATGAACTATACTACAGTATACAAGAGAGCAGTTTATTTTTGGAATCTAAAATGCTTCACTTTCATGTTTGAAACTACTTTGAGGAATTTGGAGAACTAAATGCTTCTCTCCAAGTTTAGGCTACATATCACAATTAAATAACAAAGATTAAATGTATTGACTTGTAAGATTTAAAAATTAATAATCAGCCCATTCCTTCAGAAGGTCTGTATCATGAGGAATATATTTAGTATGTGAAGCCATGGATACAGTATTAAATGGAGGAGAGAGGACCTTCAATTTGGGCCCTAAATTGGCCTCTGAATGGTTCAGTGACCTTTGGAGTATCTGTTGACCTCTTTGTATCTTGGTTTCTTATCCATAAAATTGGAGGGCTGGATTAGAGGATACTGGGTCCCTTAAAATTCTAACATCAATCTATATCTAAAGCCCAGAATCTTAGTACTTTAATTTAGGCAATAAAGTAGCTAAAATCCCAATTTAAGCTACTTTGAAGAAACCTGAACATCTATTATTTGCGTGGTGGAGGAATATAAAGGAAATCAAAACCCAGCCCCCTCCTGAATTAACTCACAGTCCAATGTGAAGGCAGGTCAAGAGAGAATTTCAATTTAGTATAAAAAATTGCAATAAAAGATTTCTGTCTCAGAACAGTGGGGACACAATGAGAGAGGTGGCATCGCTGCACTGCTGAGGAGGCCTTGAACCAGATTTCAGTGGAAAAAATAGTCTCCAGAGTCATAATGTCAACAAATGAGCCCTCACAATATGAGTTTATATTTAATTCATGCAAAGTATAATATGGATATTCCTGGTCAGTGTGTGATTCTCGTATACTTATTCAGAAACCCAGTGCCCTTCCATCTGTGGTCACATTGTCCTTTTCCTGGGGTGTCAGAGTCCTCTACTGGGTCCCTGGGTATGCAGCAGATAGAGATGACAGTAATGGAAGAATCATGGGGGAAGTTGGAACAGGCCAGGCTTGGAAGTCACAGATCCCATGTCTGTCTATATGTATCATTAGAAGAACTTGGGCACAAGCAGACCTAACTGCGCTGCAGGCTGGAAAACGTGGTCTAGTTGAGTTACCACAAGGAATATGAAATGTGCTCTGAAGAACATATAGCAACTGTACCATAGAAGTCATCATAGAGGAGCCTCTAGCATCTAGGAGAAGCTCCATAGATTTATGACCCATCTCCTGGAGCTGTATCTAACATGAGACCATTGTCAAGACTTCCTGACTAGGACTTCATCATATTGGGGTTCTTGGCCAGGGGCCTACTTGCAGCCGTCATTGGTAGCTGAGCTTCCAGATCAGGCATTTCATGGGTTCTGAGATTCAAGAGGGAGCGGTGTGAAGACGGTGCTGGCTGTCTGTGCTGCAGGTGAGCCTCTCCCAGCGTCCTCTCTGCCCCACAGGTGTGCAATGTTGATGGAGAACTCGGGTCCGTCCCACTTGACAAACAGCTCAGCTGATTCCTATGCTCTCTTCTCTCTTAGTGACGCTTTCTGCAGCCCCGCCTGCCTACTTCAGAGGCTTCACATTAATTGCCCTCAAGGAGAACAGAGAGGGCGATAAAGAAGAGGACCATGCCGGTACCTTCCAGGTAAGACCCTGCCAGGGCTTCCCGCATGGCCCTCCTCATGCTGTGAGGGGTAGTGTGTGGAAGGCATGTGAGCTAAACAGGAGAGGCACCAGTGTCCTACTCAGGCAGACCTCTCTGCAGTTGCCTGGCTGCTGGCTCCCCACTCAAAGGGCCATAATGGAGTAGGCACCAGATGCTGGGAGCCTGTCTGAGCAGGCAGGGCCTGCTCTGTCCTGGCCGGTCATGTTGCTTTTCCCTGGCTCCCAGTATGCTTGGCAGTAGGCAGTGCAGTGCAGTGAGAGCCGGAACCTGGCGAGGCCCTGCGGATTCCCCTTACGGGTGCTGCGTGATTGACTGGTAATTCTCTCATGTAAATGGGGCAAGAGCTCAGGACGCCCAGACTGGAGGGAGTTCAAAGCGTTTGGGGAAGGACTATTAAGGGAACGCAGAGACTGATTTATGAGGGAAGATTAAAAGAATTACACATGCTTTGCTTGGCTAAAGGAACAGGACCGAGTTTAAGAGGTGGTGATGGTCTTTGGATGTCCGTGCTTGCAGGGCAAGCTCCTCCAAGGCAGGCTTCCTTTGACTTCGTACAAAAGGGCACAGCGAGACGAAAGTGGGTCAAGGGAAGAAAGGGACTGAAAAGCAAGGGCCTGACAGTGACTCATATTTCCCTGTGGAATATTCTTCCAAGGGAAGTGGCGGGGACATTGTCCCCGCGCAGAGGCCTAGAAGGGGGCCACCAAGTTGTCGGAACGTATCCCAGAAGGACCGAGGAGATCTAGGCAGAGGCCTGGCTCGATTTGTTGTAACTGTTTCTCATTTCGTTTCCATTGTTCTGGAATTCTTTTTTTTTTTGTCTGGCATTTGCAAACTGACTTTTGAAAAATTCAGGACGAATGCATACAACTCCTAGCTGGCTGCTGGATGCTTCAGGACAGCGTGTGGGCTCCTCAGGGGGCTCTTCCCAAATACTTTTGCTCTCTGAAGGAATCTTTTAATCCCTCTGGGATAGGTTGTAATTCTGTCCTATGATTTAAAAAAAAAAATTGTCTGCCCCTGTCTGGGATTCTAGGCTTTTGGCTTAGTGAAACTCTGCTTGTTATAATATCCTGCTATGGCAGCAAAGTCCTTGGCATGTGTTAGAAGTGACCAGTAACCCTAACAGCCGGTATCTGTCGAGTCCTTACTTCGTGCCCAGCCAGGATGCTAAGTACTTTACCTTATTGCAGTTTATCTGATTGGGGCTTAGCTTATTGCTCTTTCGTTCTCCAAACAACTACTCTAGTACACAGGAACTGTTACCCTCACTTCCAGACCGGGAAGTTGAAACTGGACAGATTAAATCCCTGGCCCGCGCAGTCTGTAAATTGTCCAGCCAGCTTCCTCCACCAAGGAAGCTGAGCCCAGGACCGCTGATGTCCCCACAATACCGGCCGCGTTCCCTGCGCAGGTGCCTGCGGGCAGCGAACAGGGAGGTTGCCAAGGTTGTCGCTGCAGCCAAAAGGAGGACATGCACCTGCTTCCCGCCAAGAAAGCACTCAGGAGGAATCCCCCCAGCTTGTGTGGCAGTGCGTCTGGAGGTATAGGGGATTTGTCACACTGCGGTGACAGAGAGACTGCGCATCAGTGCCAGGAGAGGTGGAGGTCTCGTAGGGAACATGTGTCACTGTCACCAGAATAAAACTGATGGGCTTCATAGTGATGTTTAGCGGTACATACCCCAAATAATTGAAAGCAGAGATGCGGACGGATACTACTCTCTGTAGCATCATTGTTCATGAAAGACGGAACCGACCCAAAGGTCACTGATAAACAAAATATATGCAGAGAGGGTATTTACTCAACCTTAAAAGGGAGAGAACTGTCACACTTGCCACAACAGAGATGAGCCTTGAAGGCATTATGCCAAGTGAAATAAGCCAGCTACAAAATGACAGGGATTGCAGGGTTCCACTCGGGCGAGGTACCTAGCAGAATCAGACCTCACAGGCATGGAAGACGGAACGGTAGTGGCCAAGGGAAAGTGGAAGTAAGGAGTTCTTGTTTAGTGAGCACAGAGTCTGGGAAGACGAGAAGTTCAGGGGGCACGTGGTAGTGATGTTTCCACAGCAGTGTGAGTGTCTTTAGTACCATGGAACCACACATGGTAATGGTAAGTTCTGTTTTAGGTGTAAGTATATGCTACCACAACAAAAAAAAGTGACGCTTCGCATCAGGCCTAGTGGACACATTGCTTCTCTCTGGAGCATTGCCGCAACTTAATCAGTAAATCGTTAGTCTTCTCAACTCAGCGTTTCTGCTCAGCTTAATTCTTGTCCTTGCAACTGATAGATGAATACAGGGCACTGCTGGGGGTGCAGCTAATATGTGCTGAAGAAAGGAATGCACACATCCCTCATCCTGGCCATTTCTAGAACTCTGTCTTGTCTGGGATGCTGTCAAGGCTGTATGCCTTCATGACTCTTCCTCCTCTTGGAGCTTCTGACATCTGTTTTTCGCTTTGTTGTTTTTGTTTTTTTGAGGCAGTGCCTCACCATGTAGCCCAGGCTGGGCTCAAATTTAGGTTCCTCCTGCTTCAGCCTCCTAAATGCTGGGATAATAGGCATGCGCCTCACCATCATGCCCACCTTGACATCTGTTCTTGTGATGTGGCCGTGGTTCTCAGGGCGTGTTCTCATCAGCTCCCCACACCACCTCGGAGCTTGTTAGAAGTGTAAAACTCAGCCACTCAGCCCTACTCAGCCATACATCAGGTTGAGGCCTGCAACCTGTGTTTTCTCAACCATCCGGGCAAATCTGGGCCCTGCTTGGGCTTGGGAACCCAGCCATGTCCTCTCTTGTCATATAATACATCTATCTGTTCTATCCATCCCCTTTGACTCCCCCCACACTGGGAGAATGGGCAGGAGTGAGACCAGGGAAATACCCAGCATCCACTGGTGGTGCTTCCTTAGTGCTGAGGATACTGCTCTGAGGAGTTTCCGTGTATCAGCTGGTTTAATCCTCACAGCAGGCTGAGGTAAGCATTATTATCTTATTCTCCACAGCTGAGGAACTTAGGGCTCGGACCATTTAGGTAACTTTCCTGAAACCACCGACCTCTAAGTGATGAAGCTGGGATCCAAACCCAGCGGTCCAGCCCTGGGTCTCTGCTTAGAACTGCCATCTACAGGGCCTGCCACTGTCTACTCTGTCACCTAGTGAAAAACTGAGGGTCCGCCGAGCAGTTTGTGTCCACTGCGGTACACGTTTCCTCCTCTTCATGGCTGGGTCAGCGGTGTGAAGTTGGTGCTGCCCCCCCCCATGTTTTCAAGGGATGAAACAGTTTTCAAGACGTTAAATTCTCCAAAGAGCCCAGCATCTCAAGGGTCCAGAGTAGGCGACGATTCTTTCCTTTTTGTCTTGTGGTCCTGGGGATAGAACCCAGGCCCTTGTGCAGAGTGAATGCTGCTCCCCTTTCAAATTTTTCATTTTAAATCAGGGTGTGCCTCAGTGGCTCAGGCTTGGCTCAAACCTGCTATCTTCCTGCCTCGGCCTCTGTGTCGGGTACACACCACCCTTCTGAGCTGCCAGTTTCTCTCATGCTGCTTTTCCTCACCCCTATCATGCCCTGTGCCATTAAAAAGGCACATTTCTCTTAGTCCCCATTATCCCAGAGCTTAGTGGGGAAGAGCAATAGCCCAGGCCCTTCTGCTCCTGTCCCTTTCTGGTCTTCTCTAGAGCGGAGCTTTGAAGCCGTTGCTTCATTCAGCAGCACAAACGGAGGGCCTCCTTGAGCCAGGCCCCGAGACGGGGCCTTGGGGGTGCAGTGATGTCAGGAACACAGCTGTCTCCCCAATGACTCTGTGCGTCCTTCTTGTAATTAGTCCTTAGGCTACAGTTTATTTCTGAGGGAGAAAGTTAGCAAGTCACTTATTCAAGCAGACAATCAGAAAGTACAAATGGCACTGTAATTTAAAAAAATAGTGATTAACAAAAACACCTTTTTGGTTAACACCCTCACTCCAAATATGACAACTCTGGGTACTTACAACAGCAGAATTCTAACACTTTCAAAGTCTAGATAGAGTATATTCTTAGCTCTGCGAAGGGCTCAGAACTGAGTTATTTTGCTTTATCACCAAATACAAATGCAACAAAAGCAAACTCTGAAGCTCTCGCTGCATCTCATTAGCTTCAAGGGGGACAGGGACGGTGGGCTTCGGAGACCTGGGCAAGCAAGGCTTCCAACTCGCCACCCACAGGTGCCCGCAGGGTGAAGCCAGGGCCGCCTCTGGCCCCAGCCTCAGGGACTGCTAAGCAGCCCTGGCACAGTTGGCTGCCACGAGGGAAGAGACACGGACTCTCTCTTTTAAGAGGTAGCTGGCTGTACTCGTGGTTAATTGAAAGTGACAAGGAATTCAGAGACTGGGCTGTCTCACAAAAGTAAGCCGCCAGTCCTTACAATTCTGGTTACGGAGAACGCACTGCTCTCTGGCCCGCGGTGGACTCCTTTGTCTTCTTGATCTCATAGTTTTTCCGTTGCGCTTACTGCCTCCTGGCACGCTCGCTCTTTCGGTTACCGACTTGTGGAGTATCTGCTCCTCCTCCGAACCAGGAGACAGGGATCGGCGTCTTCTCTCTCCCCACAGCCAGCAGTAAATACGCCCGCATGGACAGGCGGGCACTCAGGGATCGCCAGGATTTCCCCACACGCGAGTAGGACATGGCAGTGTACGGAAGACTGGGCTTCACGGGGCAGATTTCTATGGGCCTTTAACCACCCGTCAGCCGCTCCCTGCCCCATCCTCCCCCGAGTCTCACATTTTTTAGAGGGTATTTCAATGTATAAAATGTGTCTTGATCATATCCATGCTTCCTGTTTCCCACCCACGTCTCATTTCCCTCCTTCCTTTCTGTTTGTCTAATATTAGCCCCTCATCTTTTTTTTATTGATATGTATATTTTTTCAGTATGGAGGACCTTGCACTTGCCAGCGAACAATCTCCCAGCCCTGTTATTGATAGAATTTTAAATGCAGTATTTGTGCTGAAATTCAAGCTGCTGATTTATAATATCATTGCTTTATTTTATTTTTAATTTAAGACCTGTAAGCATCACCTAGTTTGGACTGTCATCCAGAGGGAGGCTCATTAAAAAAGCAATGTTTGCCTCAGAAGTTCCCATCAATACCATATAAACAAGAATCATATAACGTTTCTGTATTCTTAACCACCTATTTAAAAACTATTTTTGTAATTCCCTTCATTACTAATAAATGTTTATTAGCGTCAAATGGGATTGAAGTACATTACAATCTAAAAGGATTTTTCACACACATATCTAATAATAAAATGCAATTGCAAGCTTTCTTCCCTCAGGAATTCTGAGTTTAGCTTAATCCCATCCCTTAAAAGAGAGTAGGATTTTTCATCAGGTGATCATTCTCCTATAGAGTGGAGTAAAAGGGTGTCTTGCCTCGAACTTTTCCTATTTGGAATTCATTTGCTGGGCTAGAGTTCTGGATGTGTGCTTACAAACAAAATACGTGGACCTATTTGTGGTTTTGACGTATATTGCGAAGGCCATCTCTTTCCTCCCACAAATGTCTCTTACTACTCTTTTCAACCACCTGACTGTGTTGCATCCCATGGGGGTAGCAGCACTTGCTAATGGAGGAAAACTGCTTTGAGATCAGGACAGGGCATCACAGGCTAAACTGAGCAAGCTAAATTGATGGACCAAATACAGCAAAACAAAGGCCAAGGAGGGACAGAGTAAGTCACCTACTGACATCCGGCTGCACAAGTACAAGATACACAGATTTGGAGGAGCACATATAATCACCACCAACAACAACAAAAATAGCCTGAACCTTTAGCTGCTTATGAGTTCGGAATGCATTGTCCTTGAGACAGGAAATGATGGGGAGCTCTCAGGATGCGTTCTGGAGCAGGCATCCAGAGACACAGGCGTTAGATTTTCTTTTGTACTATTGGAGTTTGAACCCAGGGCCTTCACACTGAGTTACATTTCTTATGAGACAGGATTTTTTTTTTTTTGCTTCAACTTGTGATCTTCTTGCCTTAGTGTCCCCGAGTGCCAGGATGACAGGTGTGCACCACCACACATAACTTATGAGGTGTTTTTTTTTTTTTTTTTTTGAGACAAGGTCTCAGCCTGTGTAGTTCAGGCTGGCCCTGAGCTCACTAGGTAGCCCAGGCAAGCCCAAACTCAGCAATCTTCCTGCCTCTGCCTCCTGAGTGCTGGGATTACAGGCGTGAGCCACCATGCCTGGTGGTTTATGAGATTTTTAATCCATTTTGAGAGAGCCCCCAGTACTTCCTTTCATTTTTTCCATAGAGTATACATTTCTAGTGGATTACTATTAAAGTATAAAATGTATTTTTTATTTGTTCTTTTAGTTTTTCTTTTGGAGTGTACTTTATAATGACATATTTGTAGGATTATTTAATATTTTGCTTCCCATTGGATTTGCAACAGCCAGCCCTGTGGGTAGTATATAGTGGACTCTCAGTAAATGTTTGTCGAAGTGAATGAATGCATTGATTACCAGGTATATGAAAGACAGCATATGGCACTAGGTTCTGAGTATAGAGAGATGAAGAAATTAGATGCAGTCACTAGTGTTGAAAGGTCAAGGTCAGCATCAGTTTCCCAACCCCAGTATGCTATGTGTACTGGAAAAACCACAAAGGGTTGTAGAAGAATCTTGCTACTAATTTCCTTAGAAAGGGGTGGCCTCCCCTATTTACTGCAGGAAATACCATCTTACCTATGGCATACAGTACAGAGACCATTCGGCAGCCTGCTCTATGCTATAACGGCTACGTGTGTGCAAAGAAGAAAACAACTATTGACAGAAAATGGGGAGCAGGTGCTGATTTGGGAGGACTGAATATGTATAGGCAAGTCTCTCTCTTGTCACTTTACCTTTATGCATTGATCATTCCTATAGAGATGGTAAGGTTTGAGCTGCCTCTTAGGGTGAAGTCTGCAAAGGGACAGGGGGAAGGTTAGTCCAACGACCACTGTGCTTGCTCATGGCTCTGCTTTAAAATGCGTCATTGTTTAATGTTTCACTGTGTCTTCTCTGAGCACATAGAGGCTCACGAGGGTACAGTACAAGTTTCCAGCAAAAACATAAATGAGCCCGAAGATCAATGACGCACTAGGCTCGGCTCTTCTCGTCAGGAACTCACATTGTGTAAAATGCCTCTGTGGAGCCGTGAGACAGGAGGAACCATCAAAAGGACACATTTTTAAAGCAATATCAGTACCTCTTGTTTGACAATGAGTTTTCCCCTGAAAGTTGCCCAGTGCAAATCAATAAGAAGAATTGGCAGGGGTGGAGGTATTGCTTGGTGGTAGAGAACTTGCTTCTCCGTGTGAGTGCCCCGAAGAAAGGCAGCTTTCCTCCCCAGCAAGCCCTCAGGCTGAAAACACAACACTAAGGAGACTTCAGGATCACTCCTGCTGCAGATCACACCTGTGCTTTGCAGTGGAAAATGCAGAGCAGGGTAAAGAAAAGAGAAACATGTATCCTTTCATAACCCACAGGAGAAAGGTATTAACCTCTGGGCCTGTCTTCATCTCTCATCAGACTCCTTGCATGAGCTAGGTGCTGTTATTCCCATTTACCGGCAAAGTAAGACTGAGAGGACCAGAGATTTCATGGAAGGCACAGGGCGGTAAATGGCAGTGAGTGTGGATAAATCATACGCGGTCTGTATCATCTTCTCCATTCTGTATTTTATGATCCCAGGGCAGATTGTGGGAAAGAGGCAGAAATCAACTCTTGCTCCCCTAAAATCCTTTCTGGTTTCTTCCAAGGACCACACCAGGTTTTCCATTTCAGATTCATCGTCCTCCGGGTCTCATCTTTTCAATGCCATCTTCTGTGTCTGCTGACATCTGTATGTTCCGTTGATCCTACCTAGCCCCCGTGCCTCCCGCCCCTCTGACCTCTCTCAAACATGCACCTCATCTCTTTGACTGCGGCCTTTACACAACTGTGTTAAACTCCCTTCCCCTCCAAGACCACAGAGAGGCCGACAACTGGGCTGTGGCCACCTCTGATTCCCATGGCCTCATCAAGGCCTGGCACACAGGCCTGTAGATAAGTGTCTTCCAAATTGATGGATGACTGCTGCTGGAATTTCCGGCCCTACCACTTGGTTGCTGGCATTAGCTGGTTTCATACTTTCCTGCATGAGAACTAGAATTGTTGCCACATCTGTTTTGAAAAGGTCTGGAAATCATTTTCAAATATGTGGTAGAATTGCTTAGCAGTAATATATAACTTTTTACTGCCAACAGAACTTTTTTTATATATGTATTAAGTTGTTTTTTAAAATGCCAGTCAGTCACTGTGTGGTCATGTGAACCCTGTATCTTTAATATAAAAGTGATGGACCCTTCTCGGATAGCACAGGACTGAATTCGGGGTTTATCGTCATGAAGCCATCATGTTTGCTTTTTTGTTTGTTTGTTTGTTGAGACAGGGTCTCGCTTTGTAATTCGGGCTGGCCCTGAGCTCACTATGTAGCCCAGGCAAGCCTCAAACTCAGCAATCCTCCTGCCTCTGCCTCCCGAGTGCTGGGACGACAGGCGTGAGCCACCACGTCCAGCATCATGTTTGCTTTTTTAAACAGAGTTAAATTCAAAGAGTGATCTAACCATTATTTACAGAAACAATAATCTATTGTAGCTATTGAAGCGACTTTTTGTATTACAGTTTAGCAATGCACATTTTATAAACAAGACTTTTTATTTCACTTATTTGTGAATAAATGAGTCTTACTATGTACAAAGCAAGTTTTAGACTCTGAGGATATAGCTGTAACTATAATAACAACAACAAAAATCCCTGCCCTTATAGACTAACCTATTAGGCTGATTTCAAAAGGGCATACCTAGTGGATTGGTAGCTTTTTATTAAGTGCCTACTGTATGCCAGGTGCTGTGATAGTGTGGCACAGATGCAAAACCATGTTATGCCCTTACCTTTGGCTCACATCTCTGGAAACGTAACCACTCACCCAGCAAACAAGCCTGCAACATGTAAGTAATGTTAAGCCGCTTTCATCAGAGTCCGTTTCTGATTGTATGTTATAAAACACTATCTACAAGATTCTTAATTCCATTGTTTTCTGGTTTTTGTTTCTTCATTTGGCTTAAATAGGTTAGTTGTTGACAATGAAAAGACTGAGTTTATGGCAGAAACAAGGATTCTGTGACCTTCCTCAGCCTATGCCCTCCCTGAAGTCAGCTGACACATCCAAGGCTTCTTTACATGCACAAATACGAAGGTGCATATGCACACATGCATGCACACACACAAACACACACCTATCTACTGACCTCTTTCCAAAGCAACCTGTCATTGTATATAACTCTTGGATCTTAGTAAAGATCTTCACTTGAGTCCTACTTCAATCTTATTTTAGTGATAACATGGCCCCCACATCCCACTGATTGCATAAGATGATGCCACTTAATTTAAAGTACTAGGACTCCATTTCTCGATCTGTCTGGAATAGAGTTGTAAAGATTTGACAGGGACTTCCGGTTCCCCTATGATATGGCGAGAATGTAAAGGTCCTTAAAGTTGAAAACCAAGCATCAACAGCTCTAATTAGATCCATCATAGAATTGAGGTCCTGGGATGTATTTGCTTGTTTTATGACACTATGATGAAATACCAGAGGCCAGGTAATTTCTAAGGGAAAGATGTTTTAGTTCACACTTCTGGAAGTCTAAGGATCTGGTGCCAGCCTCAGATCGGTTCTGGTGAGGCCTCATGGAAGGTGGCAACACAAGGGCAGGAATGCTTAGCGAAAGAGAAGATGGACAGACATATCATAGGGCAAAACAGGAAGCCAGAGAGCAAGGAGAAGCCTCACTCTCAGGAGAATAACTGGGAATCCCCCAAGAACTACCTTCATCTCCTCCTAGGGCAGCACCCACAAGGACCCAAACTCCCATGAGGCTCTGTCTTTTAAAGTTCCCATCACTCTGGGGACCAAGCCTCTAACACATGAACCTTTAGGGGAAAACAAAACAGTGCAGAGAGACAGGGGAACTGCAGGAATCAGTTTATCATTTATCAGGCGCAGAAGCTGCTATAAACAGTAATTGGTGGAAATCCAGAACTGGTGGTGAATAGCTAGAGGCAGAGTGTGGACTAGTTTGAGAGAGAAACTCCCGGCAGCCCAGGCTTAGAGCAACCCCCACACTTTTGTGAATTTTACTTCCAGAAACCCCCTATCATGAAAGAGAAAAATCTTAGTGAAAGAGAAAAATTTCCTTCTGCTTCAGGCATGAAGAGAAAATCATTTTGAAAACTGCCTAGATGGTTTTTTGACAACAAAGTTCTGCCCAAAAGGAAAACTACTTTACCAGAGCCTTATCTGACCTGGGGGGAAAGGCAGCGAGTCCACTCCAGCCCCCTGTACCCTGCCTGCCTTATACAAAGGGGAAGGGGGGAAAAATCAAAGGCTGAGAAACTGGCCCAGGAAAAAGTGAGAATAATCATAAAACAGTCGAATGTTTCTCCTTCCCAACACCTTACAATGTATCAACAGGACTCTAGTATAATTAGTTCTAGATTAGAACTAAGAGCTACCTGGCACAAACTCTAGAGTTTCTAGAGAAAATCAGACACCATCTAAAAAAAAAAAAAAAAAAAACTAGAAGAAATTGAAGCCTCCAACATTTGCGACTACAGCAAACTTTAAACATAGCCTAACTCCTAGCCGGGGAAATATGAAACCTCACACCAAACATCTTTTTACCTTAGACCCTATATATCTAATATCTGACTTGTATTTAAAAATGATAAGGTGTGTTAACACACAGAAAGCCCCCATATAGCCTGCAATGACAAGGAATCACATCAGATATGGCAGAGATATGGGAGTTATCAGACTGGGAATTTACAATAGCTATGATTTATATGGTAAGAATCTAATAGAAAAAGTGGACAGCATGTAAGAACAGGGTAAAGTAAACAGTTCAGAGCTCTAAAAATCTGAAGTCAAATACATGGTGAGACACGAACAAACCCTTGGGAGATCTCACCAGCTGACTGTTCACGATTTACGAAAGGATCAGTAAGGTCAAAGATATGTCAGAACTTTCCAAACCAACAGAAAGAGTGGTGAAACAAAACCTATAAAACATCTAAAACTGGGGAAGTTATAAAACATATAAAATACATGTTAATGAGAACATTAGACAGAAAAGCATAGAAGAAAACTTGAAGATTAGATCAGTAAATGATGTTACTATCTTATGACTAACTGATCCTAAAATAGAAATGTTTAATCAAACAAAGATAATCCTTTAAAGAAGACTTAAATCTTCATTAGAGGCAGAAGGAGACTTCTTTCTTGAGAAGGAGGAGATGAAGACTGATGAAAATACACAATTTGATGAAAAAGAAGATAGGGAAGTTCACAAATGTCCTCCATATAATTCTGACTTAAGTGATATTTCCCTCCAAGGATTATTGAGATTAGAATTATAATGGCGGTTTTCAAATTGTAGTGAACACTACAGTCCCTTGCATGCTCAGTTGGAACACAACCCTCTAGGACCCAACCCAGAGAATTAGCTTCTGAGGACCTGACAGAAGGGCCTCACGGGCCACCCTTAAAAAAGCATGTCCGTGTGTTGACCGGTCTGGCCTGGAATACGCTCAACAAACGGTTTTCAACTAGGCAGAGACAACCAACCTGCAGAGGGGAGAGAGGAGAGGGCAGGGCTGAGGACCAGAGCAGGGGCATCTGCGGGAGGCACATGGAAGGACCGCCTAACAGCAGAGACCCAGTGTAGAGAACGTGTGTCCCTAGGCTGGAAAATAGATCAGGTCAGCTCACAAATCTGGGCGCACAGAGGAAGACAGGAAGGCACAGACATCGGCCAAAGGGACAGAGGACCGGGCCGCAGTTGAGACCCCCTCCCCCAGCCATTGGAAGTCGAGAGTCCCAGGGCTCCGTCTCCTACGCGCACTGCCCGCTTCCTTGCCAGCCACCCACGCGCAGTCCCCTCCCGCCGGATTTCACCGGAGGGCTTCCCTCGAGGCTGGGAGCCCGAGCCGGAGCCCAGAGCGCGGTTCAGACGGCTGTTTAAACTTAGGTTGGTGGAACTATGGTAGATGGGAAAGTGGAAGGTTCCCGTTGAGAGAGGAGAGGAGGAGAGTCCAGCAGCGAAGAGGCACAGGCACGACAGACAGAGGTGGACGGATAAGCGTGGGTGGGAAGGAGGGGACGGGACGGGGGAAGTGAGGCTACACGAAGGGGAACAGCAGGCTTGGGACTGAATGAAAACCTGGGCAGAACGGAGAGATTTGTACTTTCTGGAAGGAGGAAGCTCCCGTCGTAGGCCAAGCACGTTCCCCGCACAGCAAGGTGTGTCCAGGTCCCCACCCGGGCCCTGGGGAATGCCACACTGTCGGTCTAAATCCACTTCTCAATAGATCGCCACGCATCTGCTGGCAACCCGAACGCTGAGGCAGGTCAGACGGGTCTGATGATGGTTCTTTTCTGAGTGCAGCCGAAAGTTGGGTTCCCATCCTGCGTCCTTGCTCTTCCTCCACGCCGACTGCCTTGTTCTGCTCTGGCTTCGCTGTCCGGGCCTTGAAGGCATGTGACTGTCATCTTTCAGCATTGCTGCCTTCTGTAGATGACACTGGACTAGCAGGGAAGATACAAACGGACTTTTAGTAGGATCCTAGGTTTAAGAAATTATGTTTCTCTAACTTGTTCCCTCTGGATCCATTTCTTTATTGGGAAGCCCCTGAGACGGGATGGATCCAGGTATCCCAGGGCCAAGAGGTTGTGCACAGGGTGTGACCCAGCCCGGGGCAGCTGACCAAGCAGCACGTATAGCCCGAGCAGATCTCAGTCCTATTTGCGTGGATCTGAGTTCAGTTAGAAAAATCTCAGAAGAAAAAGACTCCAGACTCCAATGAAAACCAGACTTTGGCATGAGTTTTCATTCTCTGTCGAAGTATTCACAAATTGTGGTCATTGTGACTTCTGAACGTGACCCACCACAGCTGTTGGGTGATCCTTAAGGCAACAGTATAAAAAGGTACTGTGGTTTTCCTTCTCGCACGCCGACAAAACCTGTGTACCATCTCATCAGAAAAATACATTTACACCCAAAACTTGGTACTGTAGAAGGTTTTCCAACTTTGGAGGCCTATTCCTGGCGCTCTCTTCCGCTATTTTAAGAGACCTTTATTCCTCTCGTGGATTTCTATCATTTCCCTGCAGGTCTCCCTCTTTTCGTCTCTGATTTTCCATCCCTCTAGTTAAAAAAAAAAAAAAAAAAAATCACAGCATCCTGATGTTCTCAAGTCAGTCCAAATTCCTTTATTTCTTTTCAAGGGTTTTGTGATCTGGTACTCTGGGAATATGGAGGAAGAAGCCGTCACAAGCGCTGTCTCGGTTACTCAGAGCTCACAGCACAGGTTGCTTCTGTGATCTCAGAACATGCGCAGCTTCTCCCCATCAGCCAGCAAGCGCTTCTGGGTGCCCCGCAGGTGTCCACAGGTGTCGCCCGATCTGGTTAAAACGCGGCGCTGGCTCTCTGGAGATGGTGTCAGGACCCACGGGTACAGGACTCGGCCCCCAAGACTGTGCCCACTTTGATCGGCAGTCACGAGTCTGGGGCTCTAGAACTACTGACTTAGAGGTTGGAAGTTAGGACTCCCATGAGCCCCCTACTTAGGCTTAGTTATTTGCTGGAGCTGTTCACGGAGCTCAGGGAAGTGCGCTCTCTGGTCTTTAGAAATCACATTCGAAGCATGCAAATAGACACGCAGAAGGAGAGATACATAGGCCAGGGTCTGAAAGGGTCTCAAGTCCAGGATCTTTCTCCCCTGCGGAGTTGGGGCGCCCCCTCCTGGCACGTGGAGAAACTCTCGCTCGCCTTCCTGCAGCCCCGGTGTGTCCTTGTCTGAGCCCTGTCCTTTGGGTTCAGGGCCACTTCCTGCATGAGCACAGACCGTGCGGGGAAACCGGGCCCCTCCTGGCCTCTCTGCAGAGACGTTCCTTCCTCCCAGTGCGGGCCGGGGTCCCTCCGAGATGGGGCCCTAGGACCTGCTGCCGGACAGGCCGGTCAGAGCTTCTTTCCCAGCAGCTCCGGGGTCAGAAACACAGGGGAAGACTTGAGTTTCTAAACTTGCCTTCCGGAAGAGAAGTCACTGTCTCTCCTTGGGAGAAAAAGGAGCAGGTGAAGAAGGGGAAGGAGGGAGTGATCTTGCTTGCTGAGCTGCTTCTGAGGCCGAAAGCTCCTTAACATTATTCTGGCCACTTAGGGAAGTAATTAGGGCTGTGAGACTGATGAGGCAGAAATCATGGGTGAAAACCCATGTACAACATGATATCACAAGCTCTACCTCATGTTGCATGCAGTTGTGAAGTCAGAACATTTCCTTGTATCATATTTCAGATTTTCTTGTCACGTGGCTCTTGCTCAGGAGGGCGAGTTTCTTGGGATAGATGTGCCCCATCCTCCACGTGGAAGCCCTTACACATCTGAGGGGAGGGCTCACAGCGGTACTTCCCAGCTGCTCAAGGGCCCTCGCATGGGGGGCACAGCCCCACAATGTCTGGGTCCCCCTTGTCACTGGTGTCCAGCCCGGCTCTCAGAAGACAAGCCTGCTTTAGCATTCCTCTCCCCAGTGATGGAAACTAAGAAGGAACAGGTACTGATAACCTGACTGGTGATCTTTCCCGCCCTGTCTTGGGGGTAAACACTACCCTGCCAGGTGCCCAGATCGTACATGGAACCCTTCTCTGACCCTAGATCGTAACTAGTCCTTCTGCTTCAGGTCTGACATCACCCCTGATCTGCACCTTCGGTGACCCGCCCTCCTCACCGAATGGGACCCTCTTGTCTGCTAACTTTGCCCTACATCAGGCCCGGTGTGTGACTCCTTTTAAAGCAGGAGTTCAGGACTGGCGATCCCCAAGCGCCCAGCCCAGTCTCTCACTGGGTGGTGCAGGCCAGGCGGAACAAGGAAGAGTAGTGACCTTCTACCCCCCACTCTGCTCAAGCTGAGGCCTCCTGAAGCACCTGAAAATTAGACAGCCCGGGAGACCCCAGCAGCAGGATAGAGGAGCAAAGGCTGTTGCAGGTAGGTAGAGATGAGGAGCACGGGAAGGCCTTGAGCATATCTAAGCAAGGATCCAACGGACAAATGAGAGTTAAGGGAGGACAAGGAGGAAGAAGGAAGAGGTACTTGTAGAGGCCCAGAGGTGAGAGGGCACCATAAATAAGAAAGGCTACTTAGGCGGCTGCAGCAGGAGGACTGTGAATTTACGATCAGTCTGAGCAACGACCCTCTCTCAAAAGCCTGGGGGTGTAGCTGAGTGGAGAAGGTTCACCTGGCTCTGTCTCTTATGAACCAGGTGAGCAGGGGTGACTCTCCCAGCCTCAGTTTCTCCACATGTGAGACAGCAATAACAAGAGCATCCCTGAAGGATAATGCCCGGTGTGTAGGAAGAGCTTAGAGTCTGGCAAGGCAGCGGTACAGAACGGCCATGGCACAACCTGCCTCTCAGGGACCAGGGACCAGGGTCTGGCCAGGAGAGCTCTGTGGGCCCCAGGAGGAAGTGGCTGGTGCCATCAGGGCCTGCTGGGTGGCATCCAGAGGCCAGCACCGAGTACCCCCAGCCCTGAGTCTGGTTATGGCCACTTCGCGGCCTGCACAGGGTGACAGTGATCACGGCCCAAGAGGACTGAGCCCTAAGGGAGGTACCTCCTGTCCCAGCATGTATTCGGACACACAGGTCCAAGAAGGACAGGCTGACATGGGAGGGCTTCCTGTGCCCCAGACATACTACGTTTGGACTATGCTACCTGTCCCCTCCTGGAGGAGCTTAGTTGTGCTAAGCATTGTCTCCCTGTGGAGAAGTACAAAACTACATTTACCCTGTGTGCTAGGGAAGGAGGCCTCTCTCCATAAATGCCTCTTTCACAAACTGCAGTCCTCTAAGGCAGAGCAGCGGTCAGCCAGATGATGTCTCGGCCTGACACACCCATTGTAAGTCTTGCTTAAAGCCAGTTTCTCTGGGAAGCTCTTCCTGTCCCTCCTACTCCGCCCCAGCTCCCCCTAGGCTGCCTCTGTCTTCCCTGGGGGAACATTTCCCTTTTCTTTGTCCTTCCGGCCTCCTCCTTCAGAGACAAACCCCTAGAGGGCAGAGCATTTCTCCTGTTTGTGAGTCTCTAGGGCCCAGCACAAAGGTTGGTGCTTGGTAGTTAATAAACATTTTTCTGAGCAAAGGGAAGGACTGCATTTCGTGCTCTTTTCCTTCATAATAAGACCTTAAATCTATCTACTTACATAGCCTTTAAGACGAGGTGTTGCTTGTCTCTGCACAACATGGTGCCCAGTGACTGTGCTCTGACAAGTCTTTATCTCCTCCCTGGGGTGCGTTTCCACTGTGACCCAAATTCCACAGAGCACTTCCCTCAGAGCTAATGCAGCTGGCTCCACCTGTGCCCAGGTTCTTGCTCCTCCTCCAGAAAAGATGCCAGTCTGTGCCAGGAGCCCCACGGAAGCTAACAGCTCCTGAGATGCTGAGGCCGCTTTCACAGATCACTGGCTAGAGTCCTTTGCTCTCTGCCAGACACCATCCTCCCAACCCTGCTCAGTCTTGTGTTGCATCAGAAGGCTGAGCCTGGGACACAGACTGGGAGCTGAGCCACACCAGGCCCCTTCCATTTTGCCAGGCTTTGTCCCGGTTTTGGGTTCTGGAACAGAAAATCTGATTCTATTACTAAAGGACTGATAATTAGTCATTTTAGAGCCACTCTCTGAGTAAGACAGGAAACTAATCCAATTTGGCTATTTTTGAAGAAGAAAAGGAGAGGAGGAAGGGCTTTTTGACAATTGTTTGCCTCTATTCTCTGACTCACTGATGGGTTTGCGGCTGTCCTTGCCAAGAGTTCCATTTACTGTGCTACCTGGATATCGAGCAGGACCTTCCTGCGGCGTGTTCAGCTCAGATTTCATTTTGGAATCTGCTGGAATTCTGTTCAGGCGATCTTCCCATTGTTTTGAAAAAACTGCTACCTAAGCAACCAGTTGACCCAACTAGGGAAAATCTAGTTCACTCTCACATTTTAAAGAGAATTTCAGCACACTTATTCTCAGGAAAGACAAGTTGGAGGCAACCATTCTGACATGCCAGAACAACTCCATTTTGAAAATTATGTAGGTTCGCAAATTTAGACTACATTGAAGCCAAGTGAACTCCTTGAAGGGTGTGTGAATAGTTTCACAGTTTTATCCATCACCGTGCAGCATTTACAGAATACCCAGTGTAGATGAGTCTCAACACAGGGTGCTCTGCTATCCTCCTCAAAACTAATCTATGCAGTCTAGGAGAAGGTGTTAAGAATATGTTACAGATGACAGAACTTTCTTAGGGTGTTCACTTCCCAAGCCCACAACCACTAATTTCCATCCTTACGGACAGCTTGTTCCCTTTAGTGTTCTGTTTCCGGTTGCTCTGGGTTTAAGAGAAGGCAGGACGATAAGCATAGTAACCAGAGAAGACTGGTTCTTTGGAAACTTCTGACTGTAATTAAACCGGAAGTTAATGTTGGAGAGAAGCTCTCAATGGGAAACCTACATCTTCCTGTTCCGCTAACCTACCTTTTCTGCCAGTGATTTTTTGTTTTAGACAGGGTTTCGCTTTGTAGTTCAGGCTGGCCCTGAGCTCACTATGGAGCCCAGGCAAGCCTTGAACTCAGCAATCCTCCTGTCTCTGCCTCCCGAGTGCTGGGATTATAGGCTTGAGCCACCACGCCCAGCATTTGTGGTATGTGGTACTGATTACTGGTGGGCGTGAGTCACCACACCCAGCTTTATATGTGGTTACCAGGATCGAACTCAGGACCTTGCACTTGTGAGGCAGGCACCAGAACCACTGAGATAAATCTCCAGCCCAACCAGTGATTTTTTTTTTGAGTTTTTAAAAATTGCTACATGTTTAAAGTACCTAATGATCACATTTATCATGGGAAATGTGTACGTGCATATAACACATCTTTTTATGTTTGTTCCTTCTCCCTTAATCCTTCCCCTCATCCTTTACAAAAGCTTTATTTCCATTTTTAAATTATCTTTTTAATCTCTTCCCTTTCTTCCCTCCCCCTCCCCCATCTCTTTTTCTCTTTCTCATTTGGGTAAGTTCTTCCTCCTTTTGCTCTTATTTTATACTTTGAGTTTCTCACACAAGGGAAACGATGCATATTTACTTCAGTTACGAGCATCCAGGTGTATTCATTTACCTAAAAATGTCTCAAGTCTATCTCTTAGGGCAGAGTCGTACTCCACTGTCTTTAAATATCACATTTTCTCTATCCATTCATCTACTTATGGGCATCTGAACTGCTTCCAAGATTCAGCTATTATGAATTCTACTACTACAAACAGGATGCATGTAACACCATAACATGGTATAACTCTTTTGGGAAGATGCTTAGAAGGGGAATATTTAAGTCAAATGAAACCTCCAGTTTTAGGTTTTTGAGGAATCTCCATATTGATTTCCATAGTGATTGTACCAATTTACATTCCCACCAACAATGGAGTAGGGTTCCTCTTCCCCCACAGTTTCATCAGCATTTATTGTTCATTGATTTCTTGATGGTGATTCTGTCTGGAGTGAAATTTGAATCTCATTATTGTTTTAGTGTGCATTTCTCCAATGGCCTGTGATGTTAAAGTTTTCATGAGTGTTCTTCATATATTTATTTGCCATTTGTACTTCATCTGAGAAGTCTTTAATTCTTTATACATTTCAGATGCCCATTTTTTATTGGGTTTTTATATTTGGGGATTTTTTTGTTTGTTTTTTATACATTCTAAATATTAGTCTTCTGTCATTGGAGCAGCTAGCAAAAACACTTTTCCCATTCTGTAGGTTGTGTCTTCACTGTCAGAAGTTTTCCCTTCTTGTGCTGAAGCCTTTTAATTTAATGTGATCCTAGTTGCTGATTCTTTGTAATATCTCCTGTGTAACTGGGGTTTTGTTCATAAAGTCTTTGCCTACGCCAGTGTCTTCAAGAGTTTTAACTCTTCTGTCGTCCAGCAGATTGTTTGTGCTTTTGACCTATTTTTATTTTTGTTTAATGTATAGTGAGAGAGATTAGTCCAGATTCCACCTTTGGGGTTTGAATGGCCAGTTTTCCAGCACCATTTATTGAAGAGGCTATTTTCTCTGCATTGAAGATATTTGGTCCCTTTATCAAAAACAAGGTAGCTGAGTGTCCTTGGAATTATTTTTCATCTTCTATTTCCTTAATCCACAGTCTTTTTTTCCCCCAACATCATGCTGTGTTTTTTTGTTTGTTTATTTTTTAAAGATAGAGTCTCACTTTGTAGTTCAGGCTGGCCCTGAGCTCACTATGTAGCCCAAGCAAGCCTCAAACTCAGCAGTCCTCCTGCCTCTGCCTCCAGAGGGCCAGATTACAAGTGTGAGCCACCATTCCTGGCCATCATGCTGTTTCTAAAATCTTTTTTTTATTATTATTTTTTTGAGACAGAGTCTTGCTTTGTATTTCAGGCTGGCCCTGAGCTCACTATGTAGCCCAGGCAAGCCTCAAACTCAGCAATCCTCCTGCCTCTGCCTCCCGAGTGCTGGGATTACAGGCGTGAGCCACCACGTCCGGCCATCATGCTGTTTTTAATCACTATAGCTTTGCATTATAACTTGAAGTCCAGGATTGTTATGTTTCCTGCTTTGTTTTTGTTGCCTGGAATTTGCTTCTGCTATTTGAGGTCTCTTCTGATTCCATGTGAATTTTAGGATTATTTTCTCTAGTTCTGTGAGGAATGCTATTGGTATTTTGATTGGGATTGCATTAAATTTATATAACAGTTTTGAAAGTATGGCCATTTTCACTATATTCATTCTGCCTGTCCAGTAACAGGGGGCACCTTTCCATTTTCTGATACTCTCTTTGATCTCTTTTGAGAGTACTATAGTTTTCATTAAAGAGTTCTCTTACTCTCTTAGTTAAATTAGTTCCTATGTACTTATTTTTCTTGGTACTGTTGTGAAAAATGTGTTCCCTAGTTTCTCTCTTGGTAATTTTGTCATTGTTGTACAAGAATGGTATTGATTTTTCAGTGTTGTACCAGTGACTTCTGAATCCTAGCTCTTCCTTACTTTCCAGCCAGGTACACTAAGCAGGCCCAGCCCACTGACTTACGTATGTGCTGTAGCTTTCTACCAGGAAGTCGGCTGGCAGTGACCATGGAAAGTTACCAGCAGAAAACAGAAGGGGTGACCATAGACGAGGGAGGGCCATGGCAATATATCAAAGCTCCAAGATGCCTATGTTTACCACTGTAAACACATTTCTGAAGTCACAGTGCACCTTACCATGGCTATGCACATGAAATATAGGAGAACTTCTCCCCTAGAGAAGCTGTTATTGTGTCACTGATGCCTCATATTTGGTGGCATCTTGGATTTAAGGAGTTGTGACAGGTTTTATCTTAGGTGTCAGTTCTAATGAGTCTGCAGAGACATCTGGAATGTGAGAAAGGATCTGGGGCACGTCTGTGACCTTGGGGAAGAAGAATGAGCTGAGTGGTGCGTGGGAGGTGGTGTGGAGTCCAGGTGCCTGGCACGGTGCCTCCATGCTGTGTCTTTGGGAGTATTTGGAGGAACACTGGCTGTATCTTCAGTCATAACCCAAGGGGTGCCACTAAGGGAACATTTCCTGGGCACAGGTCAGAGCCCTGCTTTTTCTCAAATAGCCTTGTGACTTTTCTCTTTAGTTTTAAAAAATATTAGTTTAATCATTAAAATAATACATGTTCAGGCGAGGGATGTAGCTCAGGGCTGCCACCCTGTCTGAGAAGTCTAAGGTCCTGAGTTCTATCCCTTGTATAAAAAAAAATACTCATATTTCTCAAAAAAACTCAAAATACAAATTCCATTTGACCTAGTTATTTCCCTTCTAGGTGTCTTCCCCAAACAGCTGAAAAATATTACAGTGACACACACATATCTGTGTTCATAGCAGAGCAATTCATAGTAGCTATACCTTGGAAGAAGCCTTGATGTCCATTAACAGATGACTGAATAAAGAAAATGTGATATTTATGCACAAAACGGTCCTGCTCTGCCATTAAGAAGGATAAATGAGTCATTTATAGGAAAATGGATGTTCCTTGAAATAAAGTTAAACGTAAGCTTAAATATCACATGATTTCTACAAACCCAAATATAAATAATTTAAAGCACAAAAGAAAAAGGGATAGTAAAAATCAGAGAGAGAGGGCCAGAGGGTTAGCTCAGTGGTTCCGGCGCCTGCCTCGCAAGCGTAAGGACCTGAGTTCGATCCCCGGTTACCACATATAATGCTGGGCGTGGTGGCTCACGCCTGTAATCCCAGCACTTGGGAGGCAGAGACAGGAGGATTGCTGAGTTCACGGCGGCTTGCCTGGGCACCATAGTGAGCTCAGGGCCAGCCTGAACTACAAAGC